>CAIGQQ010038184.1:1641837-1662183 GCA_903798035.1 Danio albolineatus
GAGAAAATTATGTCGTTTTCACGAGAAAACAACTTTTTTGTTAGGTCGAGATCACGAGAAAATTAATTATATCACGAGATAATTAAGTCGTGATCACGACATGACATAAGAGAGAAAAAATAATTTATTGCATGGCCTCTTAGGACTTCCGTAAAATTTCCCTAACCTACAGAAAAAAAGTTAGTTACAATAAAAATACATTTTAAAAAAACATGCAAATAAAAAGCCATCAGCCTTTCAATTTATTATTATTTTTTTTTGTGAGCTCTTACGTTATAATAAAGACACAGCAATAGTGTCAGAAGCAGCACGTTGATTTTATGGCACCAGGTTAAACTTTCTGACACTTTTATGGCGCTCACGTTCATTAAAAATATATACAGGCCACAACTGAGCAAGGAGGGTGAATATGATGAATGGAGGATTAAATGATGAATAGACTTGGGCCTATTGATGTGTGTGCGCTGTTGTGTTGCAAGGTTTATACATTTAGAACCACCTTAGAGGATATTGGGAGTTGTTAGAATTGTTATTTTTGGGGGGAAACGTTCGGGAACCCCAGGTCTAGAGTAACACATTTTCATTTTTTTAAGAAACAAAATCAGTTGGAATAGTAACACTGGAAAGTTTGGAAAATACAACTCTACAGTCCTTCACAACTTTTATTTTCTATAAATTAAAACACAGTTTTTCAATAAAAGGTTTGAATAAGTCCTCGCGCAACCACAAGAACATTGAACTTTACTCTAAAACTTTACTGCACCTCCTGATATTACACCAACCAACCAACCAAAAAAAACATTATATTAATTAAAAAAAAAAACATTTGCGAGTGCTTAAACTTAGAACTATTTTAAATCAAAATTAAGCAGATTCATGATTAAAAGAAGAAATATCTGCCCGATAATTTAAACAAGATAAACTGTTCTAAACATCTTACATTTGTTCATTTTGCATCTTATGCAATTATTGTATTAAGCAGTAAACACTGACAAAGACATTACATTTAGTACCACAAGTTAGAATCAAAAACTTTCTGCTCTGACCTTTTTTCAAGCCTTAAATTGTTAAAGGGTGAACTAAAGTGCAAACTCTAATAACTCTAAAAAATAAAAAAATAAAAATGGCCACAATATAAAATTAAGTTTTACTGCAGATGCAAATTAGTATTGAATAGCAATCAAATACAAGCAGCAATGAGAGAAGAAAATTCTGCAGCTGCTTTTACAGACAGTCCTCAAACAAAAACAACAACACAGCAGCTCATGTCTATAATGACCAGCATAATCTAGCAAGGGCAGCGCTAGTAGTTCTGGCATTCAAAATAAATGCACCCATATCTCGAGCAGAAGGTAATTTAAAAAAGGACAACATTTCAAGGGGGTCCATATTTACTAAAAAAGATGCAGTGAAACATTTGTGAAACTCCTACAAATGCATATACCATTAGCTTAGCTGAAACTAATTGCATGCGCATTTGTATGAAAGTCCCAAATGTTTCACTAAATGTTTCTTAGTAAATTTTGACACCAAATTCTTTAAAACTAAAAGATACTTTGACCTTTTTGTTTACCATCGTTGGAAGGAAAGACGTCTCTCCACGAGTACTCTGCTAGATTTATGGGCTGCTGGATCCACTGCGACTGCAAGAGCTCCTCCAGAGTCATTCTCTGATCAACCGCAGGATGCAAAAGACCAGCCAACAGCGCAGACAGATCTAGAAGTAGAACAAATCAAGATGATTACAGTACTAAAGCCATGACGTGCACGAATATTCATGCGTGTTAGTCAGTTTTCATGGCTGTGACGAGGCAAAATCTTCAAACCTGTAGAGATCTCGCATGGAGGGTTGAGTCGGGCCTGCAGGGTTTCTTCCACACTGCAGAATGGGTTTTCACTGAACAGTAACGTGTATAAGAGCACTCCTAGAGACCACATTTCCAGCTCTGGTCCCTCATACCTATATGCAAAAAAGAGAAAAGAAGTGTACATTACACAACTAGAGATTTCAACGAAAACAAAATAAAAAATATTAGGCCCGTAGCCAGGAGGGGTTCAGGTGGTTCGAAAGACCCACCTCTAACTGAAAAAGGTCCATAACTTGTCCCATACATGAGCTCATTTGTCCTAATTTGAATGCTATGCCAAACTAAATTGTGAAAATAACCCATCTAAAAAGGCTTTAAGACCAAGCAGAATCCTCTGTTGGCTGTCAGTACAGAATTTGGGACACCGAATTTGACAATTTTGGTCAGTTTGTTATTTGCCTAATATATTATAATAGGCTACACTTGTAATTTAAAAACCATCTTATTTTTTCTAATGATATATGATGTAATAAATTTGTATTTTTAATAAGTATTAATAATCAGTATTGTATTTTTGCATATATTATTGTACTCTAAATCTTTAGGAAATGTTTTTGGTACATCAAAAAGTGTTTATAATGACCATCCAACAAGCTAATCCAGCAAAAAAAGTGCTTTGGATTCATTAACATTCAACTGTCCAACATTTTAAGAGAGACACAAGATCAGAAAGAAAAAAAATACAATATTACAATCAGTTCAGAAGGTGTTTTTGCCCTTAAACATTTCTTTGAACAGTATAACAGAATAAACGATTGTAAAATAGATGTAAAAAAGAACATTTTAATGAAATGAATCAATATAGCATGTGCTGTTACAATATATATAAAGTACATTTTGTGACAAATGTGCAACTCATTACCTCCATGTAATTTTTAAAGACTGGTCTCAGGTTTTTTCATATTACAGCTAATAACTTTAATCTAATATTGGCTGATAAATATAGGTAGCCCAAGTACATATGAATATAAATTATGTATGCTAGACTAGTAATAAATCACTTTGTAAAGAGACTGAGCGCCTGTGAATATACACAATCTCCCAAATACACACAATCAAGATGGTTTCAATATATAGTGTATGACTTTTTCAAAATTACTTTACACACAAACACACACACAATAAAAGGTTTTGAAACGACAAGGTTTTGGTAGGTTAGCATTTTAAGGCTTTCAAAATGTTAAATAAATAAACAGCCAAAATTCACAAAATGTATTCAGTTTCTAGTTGAAAGCCCTTAATATTTCATTTTTACATGCAAGCAGGTTTTCTCAGTAAATGACATGCAGAAATTTATGTGTAACAGTAATACAGCTCTAATAAAAGTTCTTAAGACAAGCTTAAAGCACTTACAGATTAGTTTTTTTATTTTTGGACAGTCACCCTTATATTACTTCTTCAACTGTATGTGCTACAGAAGTAAGTAGTCAGAATTATTAGCCCTCCTGTTTATTTCTTTTTCAAATATTTCCTAAATGATGTTTAACAGCGCAAGGACTTTTTCCACAGTATTTCCTTTAATATTTTTTTTTCTGGAGAAAGTCTTGATTGTTATTTCGCTAGTTTTCAATTTTTTAAAACCAATTTGAGGTCACTATTATTAGCCCCTTTAAGCAACATTATTTTTCGATTGTCAACAGAACAAACAATTGCTAAACAATGACTTGCCTAATTACCCTAACCTGCCTACCTAACCAAGTAAAGTTTTAAATTATGCTGAATACTATTATCTTGAAAAGTTTCTAGTAAAATACCATGTGCCTTCATCATGACAATGATAAAAAGAAATCAGTTATTACAAATTACTTATTGAAACTATTATGTTTAGAAACGTGTTGGAAAAAAAAAAATCTCTCCATTAAAGAGAAATTGGGGATAAAAATATACAGGGGGGGTAATAATTCACGAGGGCCAATAATTTTGACTTCAACTGTATATTTTATATGCTGCATGAATACATAACCTTTCAGTTACTCTTCTGTCTGATTGTGTCCTATAAGCTCTGATAAGGGCTGTGTGAAGTGCGAGTACGTACGGGTTTCCCATCAGCACCTCTGGCGAGCAGTACTCCAGTGTGCCACAGAAGGTGTAGAAGAGTTTCCCAGGCTGAAGCAGGGCAGCAGAGCCGAAGTCAATCAGTCGGATGTGGAAGTTTGAGTTAATGATGATATTTTCATCCTTTATGTCCCGGTGTAACACTTTTTTGGAACGCAGGTAACTCACTGCTGCTACCAGCTGCATGATGACAACAATATACATAAGGGAGAGTGAAATGAATATTGTAAGTAACCTCACTGAAATGATGATATTGCAGCATCCAGAAGATCTGATGGCTTGTGGTTGACCTGTCTGAAGATGTAGCTGGCGAGAGGCTCATCCAGTCTGGGCTGCATGTCAATGAACTCAAACAGGTCCAGTCCGTCCCCATGTTTCTCCATGACCAGTTGGAAGAATGCCTGATTCTCGAACACCTCCAACACCTGCCATGCAAATAATTAAATAAATAAAAAAATACAAACTAGGGCTGGGCAATTCATCGAAATTCAGAACCTATAATCGATCTAAGTTTTCCAGGTCAATTTTTTAATTACCCTACCACGTGTGGAGTCACGTGACCCTGCTCTGTGAAGGGTACTTTATACTTCTGTATCGAACACACCTCTCAAAAAATGTAACTACACGTCGCAAGTTTGCACTACATTGATGACTGGAAGCTGCACCAGAGACTGCATATTTTCCATTACAATAAAATTATTATTTGCATTAAAATATTTGTTTACAGAAGATTCAAGAAATGCACTGTTTAAAATATTATTTACAGGATATACAAGGGTTATTTTATTTAGAGGAGATACTTATTTTTTATTGTTAATATAAAAAAAAATGTAAGAATGCAAATAATTTTGTTTCCAAAAGTGCAAGTTATTTATTTTCACTTTTTTAAAAAAGTGACTGTTTAAGATAATGTGTTTTAATTTCAGTTGTTCAATGTTGATGTAAATAATCATAGACAGAAGATGTGCATTTCCTTCAGTTATTTTAAAATCAAGTAATGCACCATTCATTCAAAAATCTCTCACTGTAATGAGCATATTTACTGTACAAAACTTGTAAAACAAATAAAATTTTAATTCATTAATCGTTCATTCATTAATCGCAATCACAAAAAAAGTTTAATCAAGATTTTGATTTTAGGCCAAATCGCCCAGCCCTAATAAAAACCACTATAAAAGTCTGCTCCAATAACCATAGCATTTATTTAAAAAATAGAAAATATATACCACACATTTAAATGCTAATACCATGTTAATATCATCATGTTAATATCATGTTAATATCATCATGCATTTGTTATAATTAATATGATATTTTGCAAGAAGTCAAGGGTAAATCTTTATTAATTTAAGTCAGCAAAATAAAGCTAAATTGTGACTTTTAATTTAATTTTATTTATGATTTTCTAACATTTTCTCTTTTACACTTTTGCAGCCATTTACTTTATTTAATGTCTTCGATACTTTGGTTTTTAAGGTGATCCTTCAGAAATTACTGGAAAAACATTTTAATTTGATAAATTCAAATAATTCAAAAGAATGAATAAGGAATAAATGGTAAATAGTGGAACATTTGATGAATAAAAGTATTATTTTAAATTTTGAATCATTAAACTTTCTTGTATTAATATACCTCACTTTTTCTACCATTTTTTTCCCAACAAATGACAAGAAAACAGGCATTTATTTATAATAACTATGCCGTAGTACTGTGGTTCTCAACCATGTTCCTGGAGGACCACCTGCACTGCACATTTCCAGGTCTCCTCAACCAAACACACCTGATTCAGATCATCAGCTCATTAGCAGAGACTGAAAAACCTGTAATGGGTGTGACAAACAAAAATCATATCCAAAACATGCAGTGTTGGTCCTCCAGGAACGTGGTTGAGAAACACTGCACTAGTATACATAAACTATATATTTTTTTTAAAACATTTTATAAGTATGTTTTCTGAAAAAATAAATAAATTAAAATAGACAGTTCAGTTCAATTTCCACCATCACAATGTAGATATTGTCAGTAAGTTCCATTTACTGGCTAACAACAATATAAACTTTTAATAGTGTGAATTAAACCAAACGGTCTACTTTTTGATACGGAGAGAAAAATTAGTGACACCATTTTCAGAGAATGATATTATTATATTATAAAGAGTGTCAGGCGATTTCATTTTGACCAACTGAATACAGCCAGCCCATTCTCAGAGTGTATACCTTTACAACATTTGGATGCTGCAGACGAACCAGTATGGCCACTTCTTGAGTGACTTGACCCAGATCGGGATCATCCACCCAGCATTCACTCACCACCGCACTTTTCCTAATGAACTTCACAACCATCTGAAATTGAAGTGAGAGACAATAAAGTAAACATCTCTTCACCAGCTCATATAATTGTCCATAAAAGATTTGATACACCCTCCAGCAATGGCACGGACTCGGTGTGAGCAAACATCCTCTCTTAAGCTCTGAACGATTGACGTCAACGTTATCAGGTTATCATTGCTCGACCGGATGAATGTGAGTGTGTGAACAGCAGCGAGTGCAGAAAGAGTGTCACTCACTTCTTCTCCGCTTGCCCGTCTTGAAGCCAGCCAGACGAACCCGAAGGCTCCTTTTCCAATCGAGCGCAGAGGGCGGTAGTTTTTCTCAAAGTGACCCTCACAAGCTCCAGACTGCTCCAGGTCAACAGAAGAGTGCAGGGAATCTGAACGGACTGCCTGAATGGGTGGAAAATTGTGAATAATGTGGATATTAAATGGATAAACTGTAATAATCAATAGCTTCCCCTCATATTGGCGCAAACCTCTATGACTTATTCTTCTGTAGGATACAAAAGAGCACATTATATGAAGAATGTTCCCATTGACTTCCACTGTAGTTCTCGTCCATACAACTGACCTGTTGGTAAACTCCTCCTCTTGAATAAGTTGAGTGCTAGTTGCATTAAGACCAGAAATCACATATCTTCAGGTTTCAGTGCGATAGACAACCATTATAAAATCTAAAGCTCTCAGTTTAATTGCATTTATGCTACAAAAACGGCAAAATTATGTACTTTGGGTACTCCATTATTTCGTTTTTTTCCCATCATTTCCTAAAAACCTTCATGGTTAATGAGATCAACAAGGCTGTATTAATTTGTTCTGAAGCAAGCACAGTCTCTGCTAAGTAAATTACCTTATCTCGCTCATACGAACACTGCTTCGCCATGTGAAACCCTCGCTTCAAAAATCTAAAATTCTATTATCAAACATATTCAATTTGAAAATTTACCACCCCCTCACATCCACAGCATATTTAAAAGAGCCCCTATTTTGCATTAAAAAAAAGGACTTTGGTTTTAGAAAATTTTGGTTTTAGACGTCTTCAACAACAGGCTGATATGTGTGCAAGGTCAAAAAACACTTTATCGTCTTATAATATGCATTTATTTTAACCTAATTATCTCAGCGACTGCCATATGATTCGTTCAGAGATTCATTTGTTCCAAAACCACTCCTTAGCACGAAGCTACTCTGGATGAATGACCCAGTCTGTTGTGATTGGTTGACTGCATTCAGTGCAAGAGAAATGCCCACCATGGCTACAATATGAAGTAGCAGAAAGTATGTGAGAGCCCAGTGCAGGAATGCAATACAGCAATGCAGTTGAACACCAGCATATTACTCTACTCTTAACCCTAACCCCAAGTAATAACGACACACATTCAGTAGCAAAAGTTGAACTATTTTGAAAATTGACCGTGCCACGTGTGTGAGGAACAGCTGATGGTGGCCATAGCAAAGACGAACAGCAGAGGATCACGAGTTCAGAAACGTATTTAAATCGGTAAAGGAAAAAGCACACTTCATGTTTTTAACATGGTTTTAGACTTGATATGTGAACAGCCCATAAAGATTTAACCTGAGAGATACAGTACAAGCACTGATCTATAATAGATACGTGATTACAAGCCGCGTGGGGCGATTACAACTCATAACACACAATTAAACACATATTTTGCAGCGTAGGTTATTGTATCAATCAACAGAAAAATGACAGGAACAAACAAGTCTCCGCTAGTGTCTGAAGGGAAATCACGTTCATATTTTACGGGAACTGAAACTACATATTTGGGGATGTATGGTCTCAACGTCGATGCGATCGAACAAAAGATCTGAACCCAACTCAATTCGTTTATTCAACTCTGAGTCAACTATTTCTCTAAAGAATTAATAGTTTTAAACACAATGCACTTTCAGAGTTAAACCTCAGATGGATGTTTTCATTCACTTAGTGCTGTGTTACACATTGCATGGAAGCTCATTTTCAAAAACCCATAAAAGGGGCTCTTTAAAAAGGCGCAATGTTTAATTTTGTAAATCTACTAAAACAAACAAATACATATTTTGATATGTTGTGACTGTGTGCAATCATGGGAGTTCTGGTCTTTTTTTTTTACATCCTATGAGTCTCCCGCATATGCATAGAGACTCCCTGTAAATGAGATATAATGTTCCATTAATGGAGGCATCACCCCTTCATCTACATTATGCCACGCACCCCCAAGCCCCTGGAAATTACTATGACCAACTTGAGATGTCTGTGAAGCAGAGTAAGCCAAAGTGAAAGAAGACCGCTGAAGCAACTGCTGATGAGAGACTTATTAGAGAGATTATATTATGCCACAGTTGGCCACTTCAGGTTCCTCCACTCATGATCAGATGGGGAAGAAACAGCGCTGTTTTATCATACTAAATATATTTTCTGTTATAATGCTGCATTGTGCAATCTAATAAAACATAACCAAACATTAAAGCATCTTTAGTGTTTTCCTGTTTTTTATAAAACCAAACCGGAAATTGAAGCTATATGACGTCATAAGCATAGCGACATGACAAGGTTTGTGTCACTAGATACGATTGCTTATTTCTCTGGATTTAAACATGCCTGTGATAATGCAAGTATGTATATCAGCAAAACATAACACGGTTCAAGTGGTTTTGGGATATTTTAATGTCTTAAGTAAGGCCCCCTTTAACGCTACTTGATGAGAAACAGTACTTGGGTGTCCAAAATGCCCTAAAAGTATCTTCGGACAAAAATTTTCTCCATACTCAAGGACCGTTTGATTTAGTAAAAGAAAGTAAATGAGTATGGACTATCTGACAGGTCAGATGCATGGACAAAAAAATGCAATGCCAATAAAAGTGATCACTTTGGTAACCAGCAGTTCACAAAATATACATATATATATATATATATATATATATATATTAGGGCTGTCCAAAAATTAATCGTGATTAATCACATCCAAAATAAAAGTTTAACATTATTTGTGTGTGTACTGTGTATATTTTATTATGAATATATAAATACACACATGCATATACTTGATAAAATGTTGGTTTATATTTAGATATATAAAAAATATATGTGTATGATACAAATTTTACATTTGAATATGATGTAACTACTTTGATGTAACTTTTTTATATATAGTTTTGGCTTCTATGAATGTGTTTATCACATATACATAATAAATATATATAACACACACACATATTATGTCAAAACAAACTTTTATTTTGGATGTGATTAATCACGATTAATTTTTCGACAGCCCTAATATATATTTTAAATCACCTCAACAAGGCTGCTCTGTTCTGGGGCCCTAGTCCTCAGTGTTGGAGACAAGGTGCTCTGTGGCGCCTCCTGGTGGTGGAGTAAGAGATGACTCCCACTTAGCCATAGACAGACCAGAGCGCTGCCACTGGAAAGGGACATCCAGCGTACGTCACACTGCACCTCTACAGAGAGAGAATGAGATGGTTAAAATAAATGCTTAATCGGGTGCAAAAAACATCATAAATTTACAGTAGAAAAGACTAAAGGAGCTTTTGGGATTTGGCATACAGAAAGAGTACACAGCCTGAAATGGAAAAGAAGTACAGTAAAAGATAGCATAGTCATTATTACTAAATAAACCAAGGCGAGGGTCTTAAATCACCCCAAAGGCGGTTTATTAAGTGATAATGACATCCATAAATTGGCTTCTTACACAGCAAATAAATCTTTCGAATAAATATGTGGATATGAAATGTATGATCATCATCTCATTTGTGGATCATGTTAAAGACACCAAAGAACATTTTGGCATAATTTAAATAAGATTAGCATGTTTTAAACTGAAGAATGCATGTTGGTGCATTTGCCTTTTTAGATATAGAATAAGGCTTATGGCTGCATGATATTGAAAACATCTGATATCATGATATATATATTTTTACAATAAATATTGCAATACGAGTTGGGTTTCACAAGATGGTTGTTTTTGACAGTTTTCAGGGGAGTTCAACAGTATTCAGGTACATAAAATAAAAATCAATGCAAAAAATGCTTTTCCTAGTCCAAGTATCTGAAAATAAATAAATAAAATCTAAGATCATGTAAAAATACTGTTTTTGGTTTCACCTTCAGAAACAAATAGATCAAAATCAAGTTATTCCTTTAAACAAGCTAAATTATCGGCCAATAGGGTGAGCAAAATAATCTTTTCGATTTAAAATGTAGATATTTGGACTAGAAACAAGAAAAAATTCTAAGTAAGAAAAACTTTTAAAAAATATATAAAAATAACAATAATGAATAAAACCGAATAAAAACCGAATAAATAATCAAACACAAGACCATTCGAGTGCACTTAACGCAGAAGTAAAAATCAGCTCTCCAGAAAAGTCAAATATTTTAAAAATATCCTGTGAAACTGTTTTCATAAAAATCGCAGTATTCATCGCAAAAAAAAAAAAAAAAGAATATTGCAATATCAGATTTTTTTTCAATACCATGCAGCCATAGTAGCAAGTTTAGATAGGTTGATAGAATAGCAATAGGACCACAATGACTTACCGATAGGTGTCCCGTCTCTGTTGTAGCAGGTCACATGTATCCTGCCCTCTGGAATGGATGAGTTTACTTTGACCTTCTTAGGAGTGGAGGTGGCAGGAGCATCACCTGGCAACAGCACTCCGTCTTTCTTCTGGAGATCCAGAACTCGGCTGACAGCATGATCTGAAAAGGTATTCCACTGTTCCAGAACTCTGGTTAGATGGTTTTTTGGCAGCTGCTCTAGAATCTTCTTCTGAGGGCTTGCTGGCTTTTCTTGGTCTTCTGGTGATTTTGGTGTTGCTTCTCGCTCTGGACAAACTGGAGCTTCTTCTTCAACGTCTGACTCTACAACAAAGGGTGAAGGGGTTCGCAGGAGCTCAGCAGTGTCACATGAGGTAAGCGAATGGTTAAGATCTGCAGGGGCATTTGGGATCTCAATGCTGTCATTCAGGTCCATCTCAGACATGGCATGAACAATGACATCTCCGTTAGAGTTTAAATCCAGGAAGGTGCTGCCCGTTTCCAAATGCTGACCTCCCTGCTGAGACTCGTCCAGCTTTTCAGGACCAGAACCACCCACGAGTCGCTCGCAAAACCCAGATGATGATCCGCTGCCCAGGGAAATCACCTCAAAGCTGGAGTCCTGTAGCTGGGCTTGATCTGAACACAGACAGGTCTGTGAGTGAGATTGGGAATTTGGTGCATATTTACAGGAGTTTACAGGAGCTTCTTTACAATCTGAGTTTGGGGCCTTTGAGGAATCTCGCCCAGTGTTGTGATGCTCTGAAGGGCCACAACGAGCAGAAACATCAGCAGACATGCAGATCTTTTGCACCTCCAGAGACTCCACCAAAGCAAAGGTCTGCAGCAGAGCATTGGTGGAGTTGGCAGAGTCAGACTCAGAAACTTGAGGAACTGCATCCACAATCTGCTCACAAAGCTCTGTAGTGTCATCCAACCTGAGACAGAAATGGATATCATGAAAATCTGCAGTGGTCATCTATTAGGCTTTTCTTTCTGAAAGGTCTATAGAGAGATTTATTTATACATTAGATTTTTTTTAGGATTAATTTACTTTTTACATTAAAATCTAATTACAAAATGTAAATTAAATCGATTTCTTTTTATAATAAGGTCTACAAAAAAGTTACAGGACAAAAAATAAAAAAATAAAAAAATCAATGTCTAGATCAGGGGTGCCCAACCTGGGTCCTGAATGGTTAGTGTCCTGCAGAGTTTAGCTCCAACTACAATTAGAGACACATGAACCAGCCAATCAAATCAAGCCCTTACTAGACATACTAGATACTTTCTGGCAGGTGCGTTAAAGCAAGTTGGGACTGAGCTCTTAGAACATGGGTGTCAAACTCAATTTCTGGAGGGCTGCAGTTCTGCGCATTTTTGCTCAAACCCTAATAAAGCACAGCTGATGCAACTAATCAAGGTATTCAGACTCTTTAGAACAACTTGATAACTTGAATCAGCTGTGTTTTATTAAGGTTGGCACAAAACTGTGTAGAGCTGCGGCCCTCCAGAAATTGAGTTTGAGACTCATGGCACATCAGCCCTCCAGGATGTGTTTGCACTCCCTTGGTCACGACAATCAATTATTTAAACTGCAAAATTTACAAACAACAAATGTTGCCATGACACTAATGCACTATTATTATATACACAAGTCAAAAAAAGAGCCTTCCAGCGGACCATACAGAATTGTTTTTACACAAGTGATCATGATTTGACACTTTAAATATTATTTGTGGAAAAAAATCTAATCGTTCCATTGTCATTCAGTTCAACAGCAAAAACACAAACATTTTTTTTTACCTGTACTACTAAAATAAATTAAGTGTTCACTAATTTATATTATATTCTAATTTATAAAAAAAATAATGACTAATGAATGAAAAAGAATAATGGTGGATGGAAAGATAATAGCAAAAATACTTCAATCATTTGTATTTTGTGGTTATGTAGCAGAGGCCAGCTGGTAAAGTGCTGTGCAGGTAAAACCACACTCTGACCTCTAAAGGTGCTCTAGCGGCAAACGACTAGAGCAACCAACTCCCATGCGGAAAGTCACAGGTTCGATCCCAGCTCGGAGCGGCTGGTGGGCCGTTACACAGTGTTACACAGTTACATAGTGATGTTTAAATTTAATATTTTATTATTAAAATTATCATAATTATTCTTGTTGTAACTGTGCCTGACAAGATTTTCTGCCATATATTTTACATCCTTCTGACTTTGTTATAAACATGTATACATATTTATGTCTTTGTTAGACTGAATTACATTTTAGTGAGTGTCTTGAAAGAATGAATTATTGTTTTTAATTTAAATTTCATGGGGGAAATTTCTATAATTATAAGATTAAGGATTTAGAACAATATTAAGTTTCTTAACACAAAAAGTAATTAACTTTTCACTTTCACTTCAATTATTCTTAGAACAATATGATCTAGAAATATCCCTCACATTCTTTGATAGATTAACTTTGCACATCAACAAATAAAGAATAGTCTAAACGAGGGGATTTAGTGAAGTCTCGAACCCATTTAGTGGTGTGGAGGTGACAGCAGGAGAAGTCATGGTTGACAGGACGCTGCTCTCTTTCTCCAGTTTAGCACTGGTCCCAGTAAAGATCCTCTTGCCTTTCACAAGACCAGCTCTTCTACGCATGGCTAGATGCACCATCACACTGTCACCAGCAAGCACTGTGTTTGGATCTACATATATCATACAATCAGAGACAAAATATTGCTTTAACACAATGAATAATGTAATGAACAATTTTTAAAAAGTAAAGAAAAACAGAAGAAAAACAAAATGTCTGTTAAAAATATTTATATAGCAAAATTAATATTATTAATATACAATAATGCATAGCAAGCAGTAAGAACTCACGACACGTGTCCTGTTGGTCATCTCTAGTTGATGTTATGTCAGTAGATAGGGTTAAAACGTTAGCAAGGGGAAATTTAGCACTAGCAGAATATCTACAGGGCTCTGAGAAGAGAACAGAGATTTCAGCTTAGTGTGGTGAGATAAAAGTATATTGTATCATATTACAGTGCATTACGGCGCTGTACCTGCATGGCTGTCAGATGGGCTGGTGCTTTCATGTGGGTGGTTGTTTCGGTCTGCAGCACGAACACGCTCATAAAACGCTGGGATCAAATAAGTGACATTCTACATGGGAGCACAGGCTTACTGTTAGTATGGAAACCACACCTATGGGTTGGGCTAAATGTTTAGGGCCCTATAAAATTAAAATGAACTTTTTCTGGATTCAGTTTTTCTTGTTTCAGATTATAGTAATGTAAATGAGCCTATTAGTTGGTACTAGTGGCCAGTGTGCCAAAATATAGCATAACCGCACCATCTTCACTTCCCCTCTCTCTCTCTCTCTCCCTCTCTCTCATTAGCTTTATTGG
The DNA here is from genome assembly GCA_903798035.1 of Danio albolineatus. NCBI lineage: Eukaryota > Metazoa > Chordata > Actinopteri > Cypriniformes > Danionidae > Danio > Danio albolineatus. The sequence goes on from CAIGQQ010038184.1 coordinate 1,656,070, forward strand.
CATGACTGCACAGTGTTGCCAAAGAAATTATACAATACACAAAGAAAACAGGGCGACACGGTGGCTCAGTGGTTAACACTGTTGCCTCACAGCAAAAGGTTTCTGGTTCGAATCACAGCTGGGCCAGTTGGCAATTCTGTGTGGAGTTAGCATGTTCTCTTTGTGTTGGTGTGGGTTTCCTCTGGGTGCTCCGGTTTCCCCCACAGTCCAACGACATGCGCTATAGGTGAATTGAATAAAACTAAATTGGACGTAGTGTATGTGTGTAAATGTGAATGTGTATGGATGTTTCCCAGTACTGGGTTTCATCTGGAAGGGCATATGCTGTGTAAAGCATACGCTGGATAAGTTGGTGGTTCATTCCACTGTGGCAACCCCTGATGAATAAAGGGAATAAGCTGAAAGAAAAATTAATGAATAAATGAAAAGAAAACAAGATCAAATTATTAAGTTAACAGGTACATATATTTTATATTTAAAGTAAATAAGCAAATAAAATTTATAATAAAAAAAATAAAAAGTTAAGACATTAAATGAATAAATAAAAGTTATAAAATACAAAGAAAAAATACAAAGAAAATGGTAATAATAATTATTATTACAGTTATTAGTACAATTAGTACAGTTTTTGGGCTTTGTTTTGTCCATTGGGTGACAGTCTGTGGCAGTCTGACACATATTAGGCTGCTCTTGGAATCATTGTGGAATTTTCACCTAAAATATATCATAATTTGATAATGGCATAAAATTGATCCATTTATGGAAATATTCAGCTCTAATGTGGTGATAGTGATCACAGTGCAGTAGGAAATGTTCTTCTGTTTCTTCAGAATGAACAGTCTCTTTTTGCAGTCTTCATCTCTGTCAGTGTCTATAAAGTAAAAATAAAGCCTAATAATGAATGATAAATTGAGCAGCACAATTCAGTTCCGCTTTAAAAGCATAAACATTAAATATTTATAGAAAACACTATTATTATATTCAAGGACATATTTTACAGCGAAAACTATCATCTGGCTTTAACTCAAGCATGTGTGTTGTAAACAAAACCATTCACACAGACACACAAAATGAGCAGAATTCATATTAAAATATCCAATGTTATTCCTTGCTTCATTCATTTTATTGTCGGATTAGTCCCTTTATTAATCCGGGGGTCGCCACAGCGGAATGAACCACAAACTTATCCAGCATTTGTTTTACGCAGCGGATGCCCTTCCAGCCACAACCCATCACTGGGAAACATCCACACATTCTCATTTACACACATACACTACGGACAATTTAGCCTACCCAATTCACCTGTACCACATGTCTTTGGACTTGTGGGGGAAACCGGAGCACCCGTAGGAAACCCACGCGAACACGGGGAGAACATGCAAACTTCACACAGAAATGCCAACTGACCCAGCCGAGGCTCGAACCAGCGACCTTCTTGCTGTGAGGCAACTGCAATACCTACTGCGCCACCGTCCATATCCAATGTTATATTCTCAGAAACTGCTCAACGTTGCAGTTTGATTATTTATTCAGTTCTACTTTTAGTTTATTCAAGAGATTTGCCAAATTCCATGACATTTCACATAATACTGCTAATTCTGCTTAAGGAGACCTTACATTGCTGGAGATATACATCATATTTAAGGGAACATTATATTGCTGGATTCCACTATTCAGTTTTCAGCATTGCAGTGCAGAAATCATAGGGCCCAATATAATAGAAAGTTTCATAGAACCAGTACCTTTCCGAGCAGCTGAATGCTGTCATATCCAAGCAGAAGAGAGCTGAAGGGGTTGTTAAGACTGTGAATAGTACCGTTGGGCAGGAGCGTCAGGAGGCAGCTACTTGGAGCAAACACACACACTGACCCAGAATACAGCACACCTGCACTGGGGGACCGGAGTTCACCCGCACCTGATTTACCACCTGCAGGACAAGAAAACGCTACACTGAGCAATCTCAAATCAATAGCAATTTGAAATATAATTTAAAATCAATACATCCAATTACAAATGTCAGCAACTTAGTTAATTATATTGGACACCACAGGAAATACAATGAGAATATAGATTTTCTTTATGTCAGAGCAAATATTGGAAATGCATTTAATTGGGTTATGAATAAATCCTGCCGATCCAGTTTAAAAATCTGCATATTTGTTTTTATTTTGTTTTCAGTATTTCTCAATGTGGGTAGAGTGTTTCAGTCTGTTGAAGCAGCACAATAAAATGATCAAATATGCAATGCAGGGATAAAGAAAGGACAGACCCGATACATTTATCTGCTGTGGTGATCTTCCACAGGACACAGCGGCCTGCAAACGAACACAGGCTGGAACCACCAAACCAGACCTAGCCTGCACAGACAATCTTTGCACACGCAACACCTGAGATACAAATCGAAGAAAACAGGTTATATGAAGGTGCGCAGTAGGTTTGTTGTTGTTAACAAGAACTAAAAGTAATTTAAAATGTAAGTAAATTGTAACAAAGCCAAAATAAAATATGCATATTAAATGAAAAACAAGCAAATAAAAACTAAATTAGTTAAATCAAACCATAAAAAATGTCAATTAAATATTAAACAATGAAATATTAGATCACACAAAATAAATAAATATTCTAATTAACAATCATATATCTAATCATAAATAATCAATCATGATACAAACTGTTATTTTGTTGCATCAATGACTACTTAACTAATTATTAATAGTAATAATAATAATAATAATAATAATAATAATAATAATGCATTTTATTTAAAGGTGCCTTTCTTGACGCTCAAGGTCATCGTACAAAGCCAAAGAAGCTGTTGTAGAATGGGTGTGATGTGACAAATAGAGGGTGTTTTTGTGGTAATACAGGCTGCAGTGTTTTGTACCAGTTGTAATTTATGAAGGGTTTTATTAGGAAGGCCAAACAGAAGAAAATTACAGTCTAAACAGGATGTGATTTACTATGAACAAAAATGGCAGTTGAATGAAGTGTGAGGGAAGGACATAACGATTTATATTTCGAAGATGGAAATAAGCGGACCGGGTGATGTTATTAACATGTGCAGTGAATAAAAGGGTGCTGTTGAAGATGACCCCCAGACTCTGAACCTAAATGGACAGAAACGACAGAATCATCTGTGGGAACAGAAAAGTTATGTGATTTGTTTACAGTGGATCGTGTACCCATGAGAAGAAGCAGTTAGTAAGGGATGAAGGTGGGAGTTTGAGGTTGGGTTTGGTTGATAGGTAGAGCTGGGTGTCACCTGCTTAGCAATGAAAATGGATTTGGTGTTTGTGGAAAATATAACTAAGTGGAAAAAGGTAGATGGTAAATAGCAGGGGACCCAGAACTGAACCCTGGGGCACACCGGTAGTGACAGGTACTGATAACAAGGTGAAAGACTTTAATTGAATGAAATGAGTGTGACCTGAGAGGTATGAATAAACCAGTTGACAGGTGTGTTACCAGCTAACTAAGGCCCCGTTTACACTAGTGCGTTTTAGTTTTAAAACGGCGTTTTAGCAAGAAAACGATCCGCGTCCACACTCGCGTTTTCACCCAGCGTCTCAAGAGATCTCCGTCTTCACTAATCCACTAGAAACATATATCACGTGACCATTGGCGCACTCTGAGCATGCGCGGTCGAGTATAAACAGGAAGCATGCGTCTCGCTCGGCATTCGGTTATTGTTAGTCAACAAACGCTGGTTGAACGATGAACGCAATGGCAAAGAAAGCAAGAGAGATCTTTTTGAGGACAGACGATGAGGTTGAGTTGTTACTTAAAGTAACAAATGAATATGAAACATCCATGGCTATCGAAAATACAGCGTTTACAGTGAAGACTGGTCTGCTGTCTGCCGGTGACGTTATAGCCATGTGCGCTTGACGAATAAGGGAAGGATACGCAATGACCCAAAGCCTCAATCATGTAGCGAATCTCAGCAGCCACGCCTCTGTTTTCAAAAGTATGTGTTTCCCTCCATCCACACTGAGATGCTGCAGCAGCGTTTTAGAATGAAAACAGCCTCTCCAGCGTTTCTAAAACGCTCCGTTTTCCCACCTCAAAAACTCCGGCGTAGTATGGACGGATGGCCTAACCGTAGCAAAACTTATGCGTTTTAAAACGAAAATGCAATTGTGTAAACGGGGCCTAAGCTAAACTAAACTAACTAGGGGCTTGCTGCAAGAGATGGTGACACATGAGACATGATGGTGACCTTCGGTGTTGTCCTGCAGTGGAAGGGGATCTGTAGTGATGGCATCAGAGATATGATTGACAGGCCAGTCATCTCCTCAGCAGCTTGGTAACCATTGAGATGAGCAAAAGTGGCATCACAACTGAGGATTCCACCCTAAGAAAAAAAGGGACACATAACTTTGTTTCCCCAGTGTAATCAATTTAACACATTCCTGAATGCGTACTTGCTATAAAGTTATTACAAAAGTCATAAGAAACGCACAGTAGTTTCATTTAAAATATTAGATCTCCCCAAAATTAAAATCCACTCGTTTTCTCACCTCCATGTTGTTCCAGAAGCATAAGTGAATAGTTATTATTCAGAACATAAATGGATCTATTTCTTATTAAATCAGAGAAATTTCAGTACCTCCACTGAAAGTCTATTTTCACTGAATATTTAGCAAAAAAAAAAAAAAAAGGAATCCACCGACTCAAGAACAAACCTAATAGGCTTGGGCTTGTGTAACTAAATTTTATTACTGCAAACATTATTTGCTAATCAATATTTATACATAAAAGTCTAAATTAAATGTGTATTGCTATTTTTTTTTTTTTGTAAATCAATCTTTTCTTTCTTTTTTTTTTTTTTTTTTTTTTTTTTTTTAGAAAACTAGGGTTTAACTGATCATCCCAGTTAAAAAAATAAAATGCTAATAAAATCAACATAATCACAAATGCTTAAAAATTGACTACATAAAGAAATCTTTTAGTGCACAGTTAACTGGAAGGGAATGAGTCTCACATTTTGAGTGAAGGTCACATGAGCTGTGATTCTCTCCACTCGCTCCAGCAGGAGCTCTAAGATCTGCTGCTGTTTCTCTGGTATCTGCAGCCACACAGACACAGAAAACTCAGCTCCTGTCAAACTCACTGCAGTCACCTGTGGAGAGAACGAGCCAGAGCCGTGCTTTAATTACTGACGCTCACATCCAGTGAAGGAAAGCAGACTTCAGACTTCAAAATATAAAGCAAGGAGGAATTTAAATATTCATAATTCAAAAACGTTTAGAGACAGCTACATAAAAGGTTGTTTAATTAACTGCAGTGTTTCATACCACTTTTGATGAAATAGCAACTAGATTCCCATCAGAATCCAGAGTCTCCTCCTTCAGGACTTCTTCTAGTATCTGATTGGATCTTAGGAGAGAGGTCAGCTTCCGGCCAATCAAATCACTGTATGAACACTCAAACAGCTTACATGCATGTTCATTTGCATCCAAAACCTTGAAAAAAAAAAAAAGTTACTAAAATGAAAAATCATGTAAAGCAAATTAATACTTAAGAATTTTGTATCACTGCACAACAATAACAGCTTATATATTCCAATAGTCAACTGCTAAACTATGGCTTGAAGAATTAATATCTACTCTGCACTTAAAAACGTAGGCCTGTCACAATAAGGAATTTTTGTTGTGTGATATATTGTCACAGAAATTGTTGCGATAAGCGACATCACTGTCATTTCGTGAAATTTATGCCACTGATTATAAAAAGATTAGGAATGCACTACCCATGGTTACTTTAAAATACTTATCATTCTTAAGGTTATTTCTATACTATAACTTCATATTAAAAAGGTAATTAATTGTCCTATCATACATAATATTAAATGTCCTATTAGGTAAATGTACAATTTTAAACTTTGACACCAGTGAGGTAGAAAGTAAATGACATTGTAAAATGACATTAGAAAGAGAATTTTTTACTTTATTGCCATTTCAGCTTATATGGTTATGTCATAGCAAAAAAACAGATCAAGTTTACCACATTTTATAACTATAAAAATATTCTAACAATTAAATTAATAGCAATAAATAATACACAAAGTAAAATACATAAATAACAACAATAATAATTATATATATATATATA
>CAIGQQ010038184.1:1668909-1685385 GCA_903798035.1 Danio albolineatus
AAAACAAAATATTTCCTTAAATTTAATAATAACAACAACAATAATAAACAAAAATAAGACAAAATAATTATTATTGACTATTTTAAAAAGAAGCAAAACAAATACCAAATATACAAATAATTTTTTAAAAATATTTTAAACAAAACAAAATTAAAAATGACTGACTATTTAAAAAATACACAAAAATTAAATTAAATTAAATAATTATTATAAACATAATTTTAATAAAATCTAAAATGTTTTATATTATTGTTGTTGGCATTGTTATTATTGTTGTTGTTGCTATCCAAAAAATAAAATAAAATTAACATAATTGCTGAGTATTATAAAAACACAGTATAAGCACAAATATTTCTATCAAAAGTTAATTATTATTATTATTATTATTATTATTATTATTATTAGTGGTAGTAGTAGTAGTATTAAAAAATAATACTTTTTCTTTACAGAATAAATTTCCTATTTCCTAAAACTCCAGTTACATTACATACTCCAGTTTATTAAATGTACTGTATTAGACTCCAACAAGCTACAGCATTTAACAAACCAAATATAATCTGGTGTCTTTAAAGCCCTCTGTAAATGTCAAGGCTTGTTTCTCAGAGAAACAGTCACATCACCATCACAGTAATAATTCAAGACACACAGTGGCAGTCAACATAAAAGTTCTTTTGACTTACCAATGGCAAGTTGTGTCAGCGTACAACTGAGCCTCTCAGCGATGTGGGTCAATTCCTTAAGCTTGGCTTGCTGCTTTCTGCCATCTTCACTCAGAATCTTCTCCTTCAGCCACTGATACGACTGTGCAGAGACAGAAAAACCTGAATTTCAGACATTTGAATTCAAGGCCAGGGGCGGCACGCTGGCTAAGTGTAAGCACTGTCGCCTCACAGCAAGAAGGTTGCTGGTTCAAGTCCTGGCTGGGTCAATTGGCATTTCTGTAAAGAGTTAGCATGTTCTCCCCCTGTTGGCGTGGGTTTCCTCTGGGTACTCCGGTTTTCCCTGCAGTCCAAAGACGTGCGCTATTTGTGAATTGACCATAGTGTATGTGTGTGAATGTGAGAGTGTATGGATGTTTCCCAGTACTGGGTTGCAGCTGGAAGGTCATCCGCTGTGTAAACTATGCTGGATAAGGTGCCGGTTCATTCCGCTGTGGCGATCTCTGATGAATAAAGGGACTAAGCTGAAGAAAAATGAATGAACAAATGAATGAAAGAATTCAAGGCCTGGAAAGTACTTAAAAACAAACACAGGTCCTTGAAAGTGCTAGAATGAAAAGTTTATAGTGTTATTTCAACACTTGTACTGTGCTGCTTTCAAAAACTGAATGAAAAAACAAACATATAAACTCTTCATATAAAAATCTTACATTTAAATCTTATAGATGAGCTATGACAAATAAAGCATTTTATTAGTACTTCAGAAACTGCATTTGAATATTACCAGTATTGAACTAATTGTATTAAAGTTCTTTGAACATGGCTTTAAAAGGATTGTTTAATCGGTCAACATTTTTGAAATCGATACATTCAAAACATCATCATTATGACATTTTAATGTAGATATTAAGTGTAAGTGAAATTTGAGGTACAACAAGGACTCTTCGTGGTGCTATATAGTGTGTGGATTAAAAAGGTGCTCGATTTAAAATTACAATTGATTTTAAAATCTTTGAATTTTGGTGAACCCTGATCATTACTACCATTAATATTATTACTTATATGCATTTGAATAAAAAACGTAAAACGTTTCTTACTGAACGTAGTTTTAAATTAAATTTAATTGAATTAATTTTCAGCATCTCATCTCTCAATTGTTTGTTCGTTCATTCATTCATTCATTCATTCATTCATTCTTTTTCCTTTGGCTTAGTCCCTTTATTCATCAGGGGTTGCCACAGCGGAATGAACTGCCAACTTATCAAGCATATGTTTCATACAGCGGATGCCCTTCCAGCTGCAAATTAGTACTGGGAAACATCCATACACACTCATTCACACACATACACTACAGCCAATTTAGATTTTTTATTCAATTCAGCCTTTGGACATGCGAACACCGGGAGAACATGCAAACTCCACATAGAAATGCCAACTGACCCAGTTGGGACTCGAACCAGCAATCTTCTTGCTGTGAGGTGACAGTGCTATCCACTGAGCCACCGTGTCACCAGCTTGCATTTTATCTTGGGCCTGTAATAGCTTTAATTTGATTTATTTTGTTTTTTCACTGTAAAGAATTATATGACGAAAAGTCACAATAACATAAAAGTCACATATAGAGTCTTTTTTTAGCTATTGAAGGTTTAACATAATATTATTAGTCAGTTTGATGGATTAAGTTGACTAGAAAAGTTCATTTAATTCAACCTAAAAGATTAAGGCAGAAAGGTTTTTTACAGTATATTATTGAGTCATTCTTAATCAAACATTTCTCCAGAAGTTCTACATAACATGAGATAAATAATTATACACAAATTAATATGTATTTGAGCATATACTAAAAAATCTCAAAAAGAAACAGGCCTTTCAATGTGGTCAAAACTAGCTGCCTGAATATACAGAAAAGAAATACTTTGGAAGTCAATGGTTACCAGTTTTAATTGATCTTCTTTTGCGTTCAACAGAAGAAGAAAAAAACTCAGTGAAGTGAAGTGAAGAATGAGTAAATAATGGCACATTTTCCATTTTTGGCTGAACTATCCCTTTAAGTAAATTGTGTCTCTCGTGCAAGACAGGATCAAAGTACCTTCATTGAGGCTCTGGAGGATTCTGGGATGCCGTTTTCATATTTTCCTGTGATGATGCCGCAGGCCAAGGGAGACCAGGACACCACACCAACACCTGAGGTACACCACCGTGTCTTTAGGCTCTTTCAAAGGTCACGTGACATATATAGAGTATATACAGTATGTGCTTGTTTTTACCAATCTTGTGATAAAGCTCTGGTAGTTGCATCTCCACCTTATCCCTCTGAAATAAATGATACTCGGCTTGTTCACACACAGGAGGAATCAGATTAAACTGCCTCGCTACAGAATACGCCTCCTACAGGTGAAAAAAGAGATGAGAAGAGCATGATATTAGTACAAGTAATCAACATAAACACACATTCAGCATTTATTTTTTGATTTGTTAGCTGGTATATACAGTTGAAGTCAGAATTATTACCCTCCTGAGGTTTAGTCCTACTGTGTATTTTCCCCCAGTTTCAGTTTAACAGAAATAAAAAAATTTCAACACATTTATAAACGTAATAGTTTTAATAACTAATGTCTAATAACTGATTTATTTTATCTTTGCCATGATGACAGTACATAATATTTTACTCGATATTTTTCAAGATACTAGTATTCAGCTTAAAGTGCCATTTAAAGGCGTAAATTAGGCAAGTTAGAGTAATTAGGCTAATCATCGTATTACAGTGGTTTGTTCTGTAGACAATAAAGAAAATATATTGGATAAGGGGGCAAATAATATTGACCGTAAAATGGATTTAAAAAAACCTAAAACTGCTTTTATTCCAGCCGAAATAAAATAAATAAGACTTTCTCCAGAAGAAAAAATATTATAGAAACTACTGTGAAAATTTTTGTTCTGTTAAACATCAACATCATGTTACTTAGAGTTCCTTTTGACTTACATTTTTTAATGACAGTCCATTGATTTTAATAGAAACAAGTTACGTGAAAATTTGATTGTATTAGACTGAACCTAAACTGAATGAGTTAACCTAACCACGCAGATTTCTAGGATGCTTTGTGTCAGACTGGAAGATAAATGTTAATCTCTTATTGTGTATTTTTTTAACACAATTAATTCAATTCAATCCATCTTTATTTGTATAGTGCTTTTACAATGTAGATTGTGTCAAAGCAGCTTCACATGGATTATAGTAAATTGAAACAATTAACATAGAGAGACATAAGTTAGACTTTAACGTTAAGTGTTATGTTGGGATTTAAAGAGGTTTCTGTGAAAATACAATTGTAAAACTCTATTGACTCAGATTACAGATTCAGTTACGTCAATATAACTTAAATGGTCAAAGCAAATGACACTCAATATAGATAAGAAATATTTATAATATATAGGTAAAAAATTAATCCTTAATACAATGAAGTTAAAACGACTCAATTAAATAAAGGCAATGAGTTTGCACACTTGATTAATATTTACAGTGCAGCTGCGCACATTCTTCCATAAGTTTTCTTTATATATAGATCACAGCTTTTGCGTAGGAGGTGGCGTACGCATGTTTCCACCCACGTTTTGTGCTTATACCACATTTATAAATAAGACCCCTTTTTTATCCTTTTTAATAAAGATTTTTTATCAAAATCATTTTTACAGTGTTTTTTTAAACTCTGCAACTAATTATTAATGATAACTAAACAGAACTTAACTTAAGCCAGGACTAGACCTTAGTAAAATTAGAGTATTTAAACTTTTATCAAACTGCCTTAGAAAAACTCCATTACTCTTGTGGATCTTGAAACAATGGCATTTTAAGACACTTCACTTACAAGTTATTTGTTATTTAATACAGCTCAAATATCCAATTTAGTCTGTAGCCTTAAGCTTTGTCTGTGGAACTGGGGGAAATGTATTAAATATCACTGTATAATATAATTTCCTGACCAGGACGGACTTGAATAAGAAAAGAAAGAGTGCGCAGAAGTCTGTCGTCTTCACTCACCATGATCTCCATAGCTGACCAGCGGGACGTGCCCCAGTACATGGACATGCCATGATTAATGACATGAGTCATGGCTCTCACTATCTCTGAAAAACACACACACACAGACACAGACACACAGATATCAGCCAAGATCCTCTCTCCATTGTATAAAAGCAATTGTTTCTGGTCACCATTAGATGGCACTGTCTGCATCCACTCTATACATTAAAAAAGAACGTGATAAAGGCAGCAGAAAGTAGACTCAAAGCATGTTCATTCAAGTTACAAATAAAATATATTAAATCAGGGGATCTTTAAATTGTAAAAGAAAACAAAAACGATCATATACCCCATGTTACTTACCACAACAAAATGATTTATTAGCTATTAGCTATTTTGTCCAAGCTCATGAATGTTTTAGTCAGAACGTGTTGCTTGTTTTTCCCTGTGAGATCTGGCAACACTGTCAGAGTTCCACAAAGGATCGAGGCTAATAATGCAAAAGAGCTGAAGCTATTTCACAGTCATCTGACGTAACAGGATTAAACGAGAGTAGCATTTCAGCCTGGAGTCAAACTGACACAACAGCTCTATCTCTCACTGAGCAAGTTATATTGTACAGGGAACAATCAATGCAAACAAGTCTTTTCAGGAACGGAAGAAAACATTTTTATATTACATAAATAAGTATTGAACAAGTCACCATTTAACTCCTATTTGTAAAGGTGCTGTTGACTTGAATTTTTCACCAGATGTCAGTAATAGTCAAGTAAATCCAGACACGCAATGAAAACTGTCAACACAATGGAGGTGTAAAAAGGGTTGGAAAGCCCAGACAGCAACTGAAATCTCTGTTTTTATAAATCAACTCTTTCCAGAAGTTAGCGTAGATGAATTTTAGCTGCTTCAGTCCTAACACCTACATTACCAAATGATGATGATGAAACCATGATATTTCAGCAAGACAATGAGCCAAAACACTCAAATGGTTTCAGAAAAAGAAAATGAAGCTGCTAGAATGGGCCAGGCAATCACCTGACGTGAATCCATATAAGAACTAAAGATCACAGACCCACAGAACTGTCAAGATTTTTATTAATGTCAAGATTGTCATTAGCAAAAAATAAATAAAGAAATAAAAAAATTTCAGTAGTTCAGTATTTTCTCCTTGTGTCATTCAGTTGTTGATAACTTTTTTTCCAGAATTCTTTTTTGTTTTGTTTGTGATGTTTGAATTTTTTTTATTTATTTTTTTATTATTTTTTTTTACAAAAATCTGGGTCAGTTTCATCTCATCAGCTCCTATAGAAATATATTTACCAGGAGAAATCCTGACGTGTTCAATATTTTACCCGCTGAATATGTATTGCATATATGCAGTTTTGCAGATATTAAAGCAGAAATATCTCTGTATTTTTTTAAAGTTGTCTCCTTTTGCATTCATATTTAAATAGTGCATGCTTTTTTCACAATATCATATTGAAAGATCTAAAAAATCTATTCCTATACCTGGTCTATACATCTAGGTCTATACATACTGTACATCTGCTCAAAAACAAAATGCGCAGGAGGCAAATAAAACCCCCACATTTCAGTCGACTACAATTGACTAAGTCTGAAGTCGACTAAGGATGAACTGTGTGTTGTTATTCTGAAAAAAATATATAAATAAAAAATTGGGCCAATGTTAATTTTGTTTGCAGACAATTTTCAGATGTTATACAAACATCAAATTAGCTATTATCAGAAGTTTTCTGTCTTATTAGTATTATTTTTATGTAAATATTGCCATCCGGCGATTTTGCTTTGAAGAATGAAGTCGATAGGCAGTTTTGTGCGGCTGTTGGAACGCATTCAAACAATCTGACTGAATGTGTCTTTGACTGAAAGGTGTTAAAAGTAGACAAGCTCAGAACATTTCAGACCTGCGTTTAGCATTATCCACAGAAACCAGAGAATTATGTATAGCAATATCCTACATAACCTACAATTCAAACGCAAAATGCAAGCCGTATAACAGTCCAGTGAAAATAGCTCTCAGCAGTATTTTCATAGCTGTGTTTGCACTATTATCTGATTTGCATAATTCCTTAAGTATACTGAGTGCTAACAGCACATGCAAACAGACATCGGCAGAGCGAGGCTTTCTTACCGAATCTCACCAGCGAATCACAAATGGCCATCAAGGTCTTGTTAACCCAACTTCACCCTAAAGAAACATTCATATCTCATAGTGCTTCTGGTGCATAGCCTTTTTGCTCAATGAGTTATTATATGGATAATGGTCCACATGACGGTCTTCAAAAGAGGTGGGCTTATTGAACCTTAATGCACTTAGAAAGGCCCAGTTGCCACACACTTGTTTTTTATTGCAGTGGAAGTTAATTAGGAGAAATTGAAAATGTTTTTGTGTATTGAATATTGTTTGTTATAACTAATCAAGAATGATTTTAATAATAACAATTATTATTATTATTTTATTATTATTTTAATATTAGAAATTATTATTATATTTATTCATTCATCATTCATTCATTTTCTTTTCGGCTTAGTCCCTTTATTAATCCGGGGTCGCCACAGCGGAATGAACCGCCAACTTATCCAGCGTTTGTTTTACGCAGCGGATGCCCTTCCAGCCACAACCCATCTCTGGGAAACACATCCATACATTCTCATTCACACACATACACTATGGACAATTTAGCTTACCCAATTCACCTGTACCGCATATCTTTGGACTGTGGGGGAAACCGGAGCACCCGGAGTAAACCCACGCAACCACGGGGAGAACATGCAAACTCCACACAGAAATGCCAACTGGCCCAGCCGGGGATCGAACCAGCGACCTTCTTGCTCACTACACCACCGTGGCGCCCTTATTATATTTATTATAATTATTATTATTATTATTGCTTTAGCATTTTGGATATACATTACACATTTATAAAATAAACCCATAAATGAGTGTTTTTAAACCTTGAGTGATCTCATTACTATTAATATCATTACTATTTATTTGATGTTCATATGTTTTATTTGATAAATGCTTATTGACAACATATATAACGTATTTATATTTCACAGTTTAAAAGCATAGTAATGGTTTTAAATCCTTCATTTAAATTAGTTAGCATATTCAATTTTACTGTTATATACTTATTGAATTCTGAAGCATTTTATCATTTTAAAAAATTATTTAATTTATGTGATTCTATACAATTATTTGAATACCACTCCAGAAATTACACAAAACAAATATAAACATGTGAATCATGTCAATTATTGTTATGTGTACATGTGCTAAATAAGAATCCTGTATCTCAGAGCTTAACTAAAGTTTTTGACAGAATGAGAGAATGTAAAATATTCCTTAAGCACCAAATCAGCTTATTCACATGATTTCTGAAGGATACTGTAACACTGCAGACTGAGAAATAGCAGCATTGTATATAAAAAATACATAATTTTATTTAAATGTAATAATATATCAAACTATATAATATGTATTATATATTAAAACTATATATACATACTATATATCATTTTATATGTATTAAAAACATACACATATTCAAAGAGAACCACAGGTCAACAGGGCAAAAGACCAGCTTCTGCTTTAAACTGTACTGACTAAATAGCTACTTTTAAATATCTACTATTCAAAAATATACAGACAAATGTAAAATACAGTAAAACACACTAAATCTGTTGAAATGCGTTGATCTGATGGTGGTTGAGTTTGCAGCTGGATATTATTGGGAGATCGCTGACAGGGACAGTGAATAGCTCCGCAGAGCGCATCTAAAGCTCATATCCAAGTTTATTTTACATTATACGGCAGAAACACCATTTAACCTCACTTGATCTTTTTGTATGGGTGCGCATCCATCATGAAACACTCACAGGACATTAATTTGGACAACTATGTGGATATAATAAAATAAATACACGTAAATACACACAGAGATACTTTCACTTCACGCATAGTTTGTGAATGAACAGACTTACGTTTACTAGTTCATGAGGCTGTTTTTGCGCCGAGATTGAAGTCAGAGTACAGGAGAAAGTGCATTACTTTGATCATTTTAATATAGCATATTAATAATGAAATACAAAAATTATAGTATAAAATTGAGAGTTAATTTTAAGCTCGTGGCCCACCTGCAGGCCCACCAGTTGAGAATCCATGTTTTAAAGTATATACTCAGAAATGTACTCATTCATATGTGATCATAATTCTCACTTCAAGGCTAATATTTGATCAAAAATGTAGAACTACAAAGTAAATATGAATAAAATATAAAACACTTTTCCAAAACTAATGCTTACAGGTCCAATATAACAATAAAAAAATTAATGAAATGCTAAATAAAATGCAAAATGTTAACGTTGTAGTTTCAAAACTGCAACTTTCTCACTGTGCTGTTATTCCAGCCTGATCTCACGAGAAAACGTAAGCATTTTACGTTTTGCCATTTTAGTGGCTAATTCGTACAAATTCGTACGAGTTCAGTCGTACAAAAATGTACGATTTAAAAAAGGAGGCGTGGCACCCAACCCCACCCCCCCTAAACCCAACCGTCATTGGGTGATGAGCAAATCATACTAAATAGTACGAATTAGATCGTAACAATTCATACGAATTAGCCACTAAATGAAAAGTTACGAATTGCCATGAGATAGCGTTGGTTATTCATGTTTCTGTCTGAACCCCTGTAATGGCGTGTAATATTGCGCTGATTTAAATGATGAAAAACTATTACCGTAAACGTATTTTGTGACACCAATAAAATAAACGATAAAACTAACAGTTTTCACTTTTTCCGTACAATATATATATCATCATATTGCACAGCCCTACGTAGACCACTAACAGACAACAGTCTCTGCATCATTGTACGCTTGTATATGATGTCCGTTTGACAGAGCGCCACCCTGCAGCGGGCAGCATCACCATCTGCTCCGCCATCCCCAAGGCACTGCTGTTCTGCATCATTAACAGCAGAAGCCTTTACCACTGTTCTGAGTTCAGCGCAGCCGTTACTCTTCGACTAGACGACTGCTTCCTAGCTTTCAGGCAAGAGCTGTGAGATCTAGATCTGCTATAAATGCCTCCGTCATGAGCTCATAAAGCTGCTTTATTGCTCCATCATTCAGATTTTCATATGCAAAGAGCTGCATTTCTCAGTCTCATCAATGTTTGACTGGAGGCGCTTTACTGTGGCTATTACTCTGGGCTTTGTTGTGTGTCCACTTTGTGTGTGTGTGTGTGTGTAAAGATGTTTGAGGGAAGCTGCTCATCTGACAGCGGTCAAATGACACTTCTGAGGACCGCCAACAGTCCCATTAATATGCCGTCTGATGTACATTGCACACAAATTGGAAAGCGCGTGTTGAGGCTGACAGGCTGCAATCTCATTGGCTCGTTGAGGATGACAGGCTGCAGTTTCATTGGCTGAAAGCATGGTTTAGTGCCATCATGATTTTGTATATGTGTTAAATTGATAGTGTATGCAACAAAGAGCATTCATTCATTCATTATTCTTTTCGGCTTAGTCCCTTTATTAGTCAGGGGTCACCACACCGGAATGAACCAACAACTTATCCAGCATATGTTTTACACAGCGGATGCCCTTCCAGCTGCAACCCAACACTGGGAAACACCCATACACTCTTGCATTCACACGCTACAGCCAATTTAGCTTATTCAATTCCCTGATACCACATGTCTTTAGACTGTATTCACTAATACCACATCTTTGGACATAATTAGAGTGAAATATATTTAAAATATAGCACTTTATCTTAGCTTAGGTAGGCTATACACGTTTTGAACAACCCACACTCAAAAAATTATGTTTGCTGTTTGTTAAAATGAGCTGAATCGACACAATTCTTGAGTTTTTTTTTTTTGGACAACTTAATTGTTTTGTGTTCAATACACTTAAATTTGTAAAAACGGAGAAGCTATCTTAATTCCTTCATGTTGGAAGGTGAGTTGGCTTGTAGGACATACTCTCTCCTCTTCGTTTGCACCAGACAAACTTCTTATAAACACTCCATATTTCTGGAAAATATCATGCAAATGTTGAGAGTGCTTCAAGTATATAAATGGCTTGACAAACTACTTGTACACACTCTCTCCTCTCCACAAGAACCAGAAGACATCTTATATTCACCCCATACTTCTTGAAAACATTGTGCAATTTTGAGTGTGCTCCACACAGGTGAGTGGGCTTGACAAATCATTCCTAATACCCACGCTCTCCTCTCCATATACACCACACAGAGACTTATAATCACCCCATACGTCTTGAAAACATTGTACAATTTTGAGTGTGCTCCACACAGGTGAGTGGGCTTGAGTTTGACAAACCATTCCAAGTACACACGCTCTCCTCTCCATGTGCACCAGGCAGCGTCTTATAATCACCCCATACTTCTTGAAAACATTGTGCAATTCTGAGTGTGCTCCACACAGGTAAGTGGGCTTGACAAACCATCCCTAGTACACACGCTCTCCTCTCCATGTGCACCAGACAGCGTCTTTTAACCACCCCATACTTCTTGGAATTGTGCAATTCTGAGTGTGCTCCACATAGGTGAGTGGGCTTGACAAACCATTCCTAATACATACGCTCTCCTCTCCATATGCACCAGGCAGCGTCTTATAATCACCCCATACTTCTTTGAAACATTGTGCAATTCTGAATGTGCTCCACACAGGTCAGTGGGCTTGACAAACCATCCCTAGGACACACGCTCTCCTCTCCATATGCACCAGACAGCGTCTTATATTCACCCCATACTTCTTGGAAATATTGTGCAATTCTGAATGTGCTCCACACAGGTGAGTGGGCTTGACAAACCATCCCTAGGACACACGCTCTCCTCTTTATATGCACCAGACAGCGTCTTATATTCACCCCATACTTCTTGGAAACATTGTACAATTCTGAGTGTGCTCCACACAGGTGAGTGGGCTTGACAAACCATGCCTAGGACACACGCTCTCCTCTTTATATGCACCAGACAGCGTCTTTTAACCACCCCATACTTCTTGGAAAAATTGTGCAATTTTGAGTGTGCTCCACATAGGTGAGTGGGCTTGACAAATCATTCCTAGAACACAAGCTCTCCTCTCCATATGCACCAGACAGCGTCTTTTAACCACCCCATACTTCTTGGAAACATTGTGCAATTCTGAGTGTGCTCCACACTGGTGAGTGGGCTTGACAAACCATTCCTAGGAGAAAATCTCTCCTCTCCATATGCACCAGTGTCTTATAATCACCCCATACTTCTTGGAAACATTGCACAATTCTGAGTGTGCTCCACACAGGTGAGTGGGCTTGACAAACTACTTTTAGGACACACTCTCTCCTCTCCGTATGCACGTAGAATAAAAACAACAGAACTAACCTAGATTTATCATAGCATTTATATCTTGCTGCTTTGATGTTTTGAAGTACTTCTTTTATCCCCACTTGTAAGTCGCTTTTGGATAAAAATTCCTGGGCAGTCTGGGCAGGTCACAGTCTACCATGGACCAATCTATACAATGTTTGAAAGACCAAGCTGAACGCACGAACACAAGAAACAAAAGAACTTCTCAGAAGGAAAAAGACAAGTGAAGGTGAAAGGAGATAAAAAAAGAACAGGCGAGTAGAAAACAGCAGCCAAATCTACCTCAGTACATAATGAAAATGAAAGCCCACTCCCACTCTCTCATTACGAACTCTGTACGAATGAACAGAAATGTGAGCGTGTGGGTGAGAATGGATGAGGAAAAAAAAAGCAAGGGAACGTCAGCTAAGCACAACAATACACCTGCTCAAGAAAAGAGAGAACCCAGAGGCACATGTCAGCGTGAACACAAACGAATGGCACTTCGGCAAACCATCATATAGCTTGTTCTCAGGAGAGTTGGTGGACTGCAGCTCAGTTGTGTCTCGAGACATCTGAACAGCAGAAGCCTGAAGTGTTCATCTAATGTAATGTGAATGTCTGGGGTTTCTGCAGTGCGTGGGCTGCAGAGCGTGTGCAGATGCGTCATGCCCACGTGTCCCCTCAGATTTTAGATACAGGGTGGATTTCGATTGCAAATTCCCAACGAAAAATTGATAAATCAAGATGTATGCTTGCTGTATACTGTTCAAAAATAGGAATTTGAATGTGCCTCCTGATTTACAGGTGCTTTTTTATTTGTATTCCTGCTTTCGGGACTTTCAGAACATGCATTATGGGACTGTGATCTGTGTTTTAACAAATATTTGATCTCTACACTTTAACAAAGCGATATTTTTAGTACGCATGATATATTCTCTGGGTTGATCATGTAAATTAACGGTACAGTAATAAGTACTTCATTCATTCATTTTCCTTCCGCTTAGTCGCTTTATTCATCAGAAGTCGCCACAGTGGAATAAACCTATAACTTATGCAGCATGTGTTTTTCACAGCGGATGCCCTTCCAGCTGCAACCCAGTATTGGGAAACATCCATAGTATGTATTTATGTATGTTTGTATGTACAAGTACTGTAGGTAAGACCAATGTGCAAATCCTGTGTGTGTGTGTGAATGAGAGAGAGAGAGAGCGCTTATCCGCCGTGGTGCTGTTTGTGTGTGTGTCTGTGTGTGTGTGTATGTGAATGAGAGCGTATCCGCCATGGTGCTGTTTGTGTCGCTTGTTATAGTTGTCTGTAGCATACAGCTGGGTGTTTTTTGGGAGGCATATTTAATCGCTATACATTTTACATTCTTCCTTAGCCCAATATATACCTGCCAAGTGTGTAGAAAGAATGCAGATATGATATCTGAAATATATATATGTTTGTAAATCTGACTTTTGACTTTGAAAGAGTCAGTGCCTCACCAGCCACAAACCTCACCGCACGTCACTGATCCATACACACTCATTCACACACACTCATACACTATGGCCAATTTAGTGTTTTATTCAATTCACCTGTAACGCATGTCTTTGGATTGTGAGGGAAACCGGAGCACCAACGGGGAGAACATGCAAACTCCACACAGAAATGGCAACTGGTCCAGCCAGGACTCGAAACAGCGACCTTCTTGATGTGAGGCGACAGTGCTAACCACTGAGCCACCGTGTCACCATTTTCTATTATTCATTCATTTTCTTTTCGGCTTAGTCCCTTAATTAATCAGGGGTCGCCACAGTGGAATGAACCACCAAATTATCCAGCATATGTTTTACGCAGCGGATGCCCCTTTCAGCTGCAACCCATCCCTGGGAAACATCCATACATACTCATTCACACTCATACACTACGGACAATTTAGCTTACCCAATTGACCTGTACTGCATGTCTTTGGACTGTGGGGGAAACTGGAGCACCCAGAGGAAACCCACGCGAACGCTGGGAGAACATGCAAACTCCACACAGAAACGGCAACTGACCCAGCTTAGGCTCGAACAGGCGACCTTTATGCTGTAGGGCGACAGCACTACCTACTGCGCCACCACGTCGCCTATTTTCTATTATATTTATTTCTTAGAATGTATGCAATATATAGATTTTTAATATAAACCCTGAAGTTATCTTAAGTATGGTCAGTTATGCAAATAAACAGTAATATTTTAATATATTTGTACAATTTCACGTGTACACGCCTCTTTTGAATTCATGAATGAATATTTTTTTATTTAAATATTTGTGCATATACATTAAATTAAGCAGCACCAATGTCTAACAAAATGACTTAATTTTAATAAAATACAATTAACAAAATATATTTTTTTAATTGTACATTTCTATTAATATATGTTCATGAAAATAAACCTGAATTTTAATAAAGAGGAACAATAAAGTGAACCACAAAAAATTAAAATTTAGATGAAATTTTGTATTTTTATTTAGATCTAATTTGACTAAAATATATTTCTGTTCCTAAATATGTTAGGTGACCACACTTATATTTTAATGAACACAACTGTTTAATAAAACTCTATTATTTAAATATAGCCAAAAATTATTGTCTGTATTCACATTAAAAAAATGTTCATTTTCAAAAGTGGTGTTTATGCTGTTCACTGTATAATATATACATTTAGCAACTTTCCCATTTCAACTTATTTTCAATTTTCAGCTTCATTACTCCAGTGTCATGTGATCCTGCAGAAATAATATCCTGAATTTATGCAATTTAATCATATTTCTTATTATTACATGACTTAAAACAATCAAAACATTCATTCATTCATTCATTTTCCTTTGGCTTAGTCCCTTATTTATCAGGCGTCACCACAGCGGAACGATAGCGCCAACAGCGCCAACTATTCCAGCATATGATTTATGGCCACAACCCAGTATTGGGAAACACCCATACACTCTCGCATTCACACACACTCATACACTACGATCAATTTAAATGATCCAATTCACCTATAGCGTATGTTTTTGGACTGTGGGGGAAACCGGAGCACCCAGAGGAAACCCACACCATGGAAACATGCAAACTCCACACAGAAATGCCAGTTAGCCCAGCCGGGACTTAAACCAGCAACCTTCTTGCTGTGAGACGACAGTGCTGACCACTGAGCCACCGTGCCATCTTTAAGTCAAAACACGATTGACTTATTTCAATAAGTAAAATCTTAAGTTGTCATGACTTGATCATATAATTATTGAAAGTGTGTGTTTGATGTGCTTAATATTTTTGGTGGAAACAGTGATTACTTTTGATCAATTAAATGCATTTTATTTTTCCCAGAGAACTCTTACTTTCGCCAAACTTTTGCTCAGTAATGTATTAAAGCATCCCTAAATTAATCAAAATTATCTAACTACTAAGTGAACCAAAAAAGCATTACGACCTCCATATGGCTCAGTCTGCATAAGGACGGCCCAGAATTACGCATAATCATTACCCATAAAGCTTGTTAATCTCCATCAGGTTAAGAAAAAAGTACTTCCGGTAGGGTATTAGCTATAGTTTGCTGCATGTAGTCGTGTCATACGATAGATTGATTTGATTCGTGTGTATGTGTGTGGGGGGAAAAGACAAAGTGCTGTATGATTTTGATTTGTGGCTTTAATATCTGTATACTATAGACTGATGTGTATGATTTAAACACAAACGGGTCATTTGAGGTTTGTGGAAACAGCCAGTATGGTGCTTGGTCTACAATATATCAGACCAACAGTAATAAACAGAGGTGTGTGTTTGGGTTTAATAAAATGGCAACAGATAGTACAGACTGTGAGGGCATTCTAAAGAAATACTGTATTCATTAAATTAGTAATGAGACCTAAAACCTAGAGGAGATTTTATAAATGGACTGTTTGTTTTTATGTGGTGTCTTCTTACAGTGCTTCTACAGTATGCATGTTTAAATGGTATAGTTGACACAAAAAATTACAATTAAATTTTATTTTACTAACTCTTAGGCTATTAAAGATGTAGGGAATGTTTTTTCTTCAGCAGAACAGATTTTTAGGTGAAACTGGGGTTTTGGTGATTCATAAAATGCAAGTGAATGTATAAAATCCCTAGATGTATCCCTAATCTCTGTGGTTCTAAGAATCCACTGAAATGTACAGAAAAAATTTACAGATTGTGAAAACAAATAGTATGTATGTTAATAATTATAATGTTTTAAATAATCTACAGTTTCTCGCATGTTTCTTGACTGATTGCTTTACTTTATAAGACTTTAATATTTTATTTTACTTTTTCTTTATTTTATTTTTATTATTTTATTTTTATTTTAATTTTTTTAATTATTTTATTTTATTTTATTTTATTTTATTTTATTTTATTTT
>CAIGQQ010038184.1:1689654-1699961 GCA_903798035.1 Danio albolineatus
ATATATATATATATATATATATATATATATATATATATATATATATTAGAGTGATTTCTGTCATGTGACAGGAGCAATGATGCTGAAAATGAAGCTTTGCCATCACAGGAATACACTGCTTTTAAATGTGTTAAAATAATGTGTTCATATTTGACAATATTACAAATTTTTACAGCTTAAGGGTGACTTCAAGACTTCTATATATAGCATTGCTTTGGTGGTAACAAACCTCACATCTCAAGGGGGTGCTAGAGTTTCTTTTTGCGTCTGTGCTTTTACACTTTATCCAGACCACGGGTGTCAAACGCAGTTCCTGGCGGGCCACAGCTCTGCACAGTTTAGTTTCAACTCTAATTAAACACACCTCATACTACTATTTGAGTGCTTCAGGCTTGTTTGAAACCTACAGACAAGTGTGTTGAAGCAGGGTTGGAACTAAACTGTGCATGGGGCCCTTCAGGAGTTTGACACCCATGATCCAGGCAAATAAAAACAAATCAACATAAACTAACCTGCTCGGCAAGACACTCTTCAAACTGTGGATCCTCTATGACAGTGAAGAGAAACCTGGCCTATGGTTTATGCTAATGCCTGCTATAGCTGCTTTAGTGACAGTGCTATAAATTCAGTGTATACTTGCATTGCTTTATGAACTGCCTCACATTTCACAATGCAGTGATGCAGAAAATCAAAACCAGAAGCCTCTGTGTTGACTGATGGAGTGGCCTAAGCCTCACCTACCCTCCATAGGTGTGTTGCTGTCAGGGCGGTTGGCGAAAACCACATCCACATAATCCAGCTGTAACCTCTGCAAAGAGCCCTTCAGACCTATACAGAAGGAAAGAAAGAGAAATGTTTATGATTTGTCTTGTAGTCACAGTTTGATTTGACCTTCCCAGACGTTAAATGCCACTGCAGTTTTCAGCTGAAATTATCATTAGATAAAACAGCAGCAACTTTTATTACAGTAATTTTAGTAAATGATTAGTAATTTCCACATGGTTCCTGCGGCATGATACCAGGTCCAGTTCTACAGAAAGCAACAGCACCCTCAGGCGTAATGACAGAATATTGTCAAAGCAGATATAAGCCTGTTTCACAAATACACCATCTGCAGTGCGTTTGCTGTCTGTATTTTTTTTTATCATTTGTGATTCAGCAGTATTGAAGTTGCAGTGCATCTGCAGTACATCATTACGGTAAAAAAATGCATAGATTTGTGTTAAGACAACATGAAGGAATTAAGTTAACTTATTCATCTTTACAAATTTAAGCAGACTGAACATAAAAACAATTAACCTGTCCCAAAAAAACTCAAGAATTTTGCTGTTTCAGCTCATTTTAAATTTTATTAGTCATATTACTCATTTTAGTAGCTTCAACAAACAGCAAACGTTTCTTGAGTGATTTCAGCACTAAGTCGGATATGGATACGGAGAATAGAAGGTTGTTTGTGGCAAAACGAATACTGATGCAAAATAGTAATATGTCATAATATATTTAAAACAGCGGAATGAACTGCCAACTTATCTAGTATATGTTTTATGTAGCAGATGCCCTTCCAGCTGCAACCCAACACTGGGAAACACCCACTCGGTCACACTTTATTTTGATGATCCGCTTGTTAAATTTAAGTTACATAGCAAGTAATTCTCATTAGATTATAAGTAGACTGTTAGGTTGGGGTTAAGGCTGGGTTTGGGGTTAGGGATAGTGTTAGTTGACATGTACTTGCAAAGTTTCTTATAGTCAGTTAAATGTTTGTTGAATGTCAGTATCAACAGATATTAAGTAGACAGTCTACTAATACTCAAATAGACCATCGAAATAAAGTGTCACCCACTCTCATTCACAGACATAAACTACGGACAATTTAGTTTACCGAATTCAACTATTGCGCATGTCTTTGGACTTGTGGGGAAAACCGGAGCACCCAGAGGAAACCCACGCGAACATGCAAACTCCACACAGAAATGACAACTGACCCAGCCGAGGCTCAAACCAGCCTCCTTCTTGCTGTGAGGTGACATCGCTACCAACTGTGCCACCGCGTCGCCTTGTGAAGTTTATTTATAAACTAATTTCGAGAGGAGCGGGTGCTTATGATTGACACGGCTGGCCCAGAGTCAAGCTAATGCACAATCCACCAATCAGACGATTCCTAGCTGAGTATAAATAACCAAAGCATCTTACCTTAGTCATCTTCGTCTCGAAGAATCCCCCCTTCCACCCCCTCTCCTCCCTTTTCCTTAATAGGGCAGCATGGTGGCTCAGTGGCTAGCACTGTTGCCTCACAGAAGGAATGCCTCTGGTTTGTGCCTCTACCCAGCCAGTAGACATTTCTGTGCGGAGTTCATGTTCTTCTCATGCTCGCGTGGGTTTTCCCCGGGTCCTCCGGTTTTCTCCCACAGTCCAAAACATGAGACATAAGTAAATTGACTTAAACAAATCAGCATTATACCCAAATCCCACCAGCAGCATACCCTCATAGCAATTTATAAGCAGGAGGGCGGGGGGTTCTCGAGATCTACCTGAGCTTAAACTCTCCTCTTGCCCTGCAAATGGGAGGGAGCCCCAGGCTCGAGGATCTTATGAGCTCAGGGCTCTCTCCCGGGACAGCATGCCAAACTAGCTTTATTACCAATCATCAGCTAAGCGTAAACTCTTGAAAGATTAGTTCAAAAGGAAAACCCTCAAGAATTGTGCTGTTTCAGCTCATATTAAATAAGTAGTTTGAACAAAGAGCAAATGTCATTTTTTGGAGTGTATATATATAATCAACTACAACCTACTCAGCTTTAAAGTTTGTTGTTAACTCCTGAAAATAACAAACATGAAGAATCTTCTTGTTCAGTCCAATTACCTATGCTTATAACAAAACAAAAAAGAAAAAGAGAAGAAAAGCCAAACAACAGGAAACAGCTCTTAAACAGACAGAGGCTTTCAGGTGTTAGAAATAATCAGTCTCATAAAAAGATGAAAGAAAGAAAAGAGCACAGCCTCATAATAGCGCAAAATGAGCAAGAAGTAACATTATATCATTTTTACAAAATTGTCACCACAGGCACATATTTTCCACGAGGCCTGTGGTGCGTTCAGTGATCGACAGGAACGACGTTCATCAAATAATAGCTTAAATTGAGGTCATTTCAGAACTAGCGGATATATGAGTAATATGAACATTTTGAGCTCTAACAACTTTGTTTCCCATTCGAAGAGCAGAAAAACCATTCCGCCTAATGTATTCTTTTGTAGTTTGTGAAGGGGAAAAATAGTTTGGAGCGGCACACGTGTGAATAACGGTAATTTTATTCAACTGTACGATGAAACAAGCCAAAAAAGATTAAAAATGAAGACTTGTGCAATCGCTCAAGGACTGGCATTGAGTCTGAGCTGACAGCCTGAAGTGCGAAAGGGATGGAGGGATGAAAGAGAGAGGAAATGCAAAAAGTAGGAACAGGTGAGCTGGTAAAAGAGGATTAAATGAGTACAGCTTTGCAGACACAAGAGGAGAGGAAGAGGAAATAGATGAGGAAGTAGGAAAAAAAAGATGAAGGATTCAGTCAGGCTGCCATTCAGGAACAGAATGCTAAGGGAGAGTGTGTTATGCACTGTATTTGTGTATATTTATATAGACAAGGCATGGATTTTCCCTTTTTATATATATTTATACAGTATAATTTTTTATATGATTGTTTATTGGCGGTTCATTCTGCTGTGGTGACCTCAGATTAGTAAAACCGAAAAGAAAATGAATGAATGAATGAAGTTTATTCTGATTAGAGTGACATAAAACATTATAAATGATTTTTTTCCCAAAACTGGTGGTACCACTGTATAAGGAAGCAGTACAGTATAATATTTTTTCCATACAAAAATAGTATAGATTATTTTATTGTACTTTGCTATGGAAGTAGTGATGTGACGTTGTGCACAGAGGCTTCGAAGCATGTATCAAAAAAAGAATACATCTCACAGTGAAGCAGTGTATCGAAGCTTGATTCGTTTTGCCATAATTACGTGATCAGTGACGTCCGAAGCTTCATTTTCGCCTATACCCATGTGACCGTCGAATTTTGGTTCAAAGGTTTTAACACCCTCGTGACTTTAAAGTGTACAGCAAGAGATGTAGGTGTATAGCGAGAGATTAGGTGTCGAGTACATACATTTCTGCTGTTTCAAAGCACTGCACTGGTCCCACTTACCAGTAATTCAACTAAGGCCCCGTTTACACTAGTACGTTTTCGTTTTAAAACGCATATGTTTTGCTACGGTTACGCCATCCGTCCATACTACGCCGGAGTTTTCGAGGTGCGAAAACGGAGCGTTTTAGAAACGCTGGAGAGGCCGTTTCCATTCTAAAACGCCGCCGCAGCGTCTCAGTGTGGACGGATATCTTTGAAAACAGAGGCGTGCCTGCTGAGATCTGCTACGTGATTGGGGCTTTGGGTCATTGCGTTTCCTTTCCTTATTCATCAAGCGCACATGGCTATGACGTCACCGGCAGACGGCAGACCAGTCTTCACTGTAAACACTGTATTTTAGATAGCCATGGATGTTTTATATTCATTTGTTACTTTAAGTAACAACTCAACCTCGTTGTCTGTCCTCAAAAAGACCTCTCTTGCTTTCTTTGCCATCGCGTTCATCGTTCAACCAGCGTTTGTTGGCTAACAATAACCAAATGCCGAGCGAGACACGTGCTTCCTGTTTATACTTGAACGCGCATGCTCAGAGTGCGCGAATGGTCACGTGATATACGTTTCTGGTTGCGTAGTGAAGACGGAGATCTGTTAAGACGCTGGGTGAAACGTTAGTGTGGACGCGGATCGTTTTCATACTAAAACGCCGTTTTAAAACTAAAATGCACTAGTGTAAACGGGGCCTAAAATGCAATAGTAATTTATAGTTAAAGGTTTTTGAACTGTACTAGAGTGTATTATTTTCAACTATTTTTAAAGAAGGCCACTGCATATTGTAGTATAGTGTGTAACGCAGGTCAGCTGATGAGTGCAGCCTACATCTCTCACTCCGATAGCCTCCTCCTTAGAGTAATCGTCTTCCGTGCAGGAGGTTCGATCCCCGCTCTGAATGGGTAAAAATTCTTTTAAATACTATGGATTTTACTGCAGTCATCTGTGGTGTTATAACATACATTATATGTAAGAAACCACAGTCATTGAGTAATTTGTTTATATTATCATTGTTGTATTTCAATATGAATGAGTTGGTCAGTTGTGAGTGTTTGACATTTTTGCAACATAATGATTTCCCACATTTTAACCAGCGGAGGTCCTTATCGAGCTCTGATTTAGAAAGCTTTGAGTGACGAACCTTTTTCTGATGCAATTGAGTCGAACGGTTCACTGGTTCAGAAAGCTTAATTTTACCATCACTACATGGAAGGTTGCTGACAACGGAGTTGAGGAAACAAGTAAACCGCCTTGTGATGTTACAGGGTGAAAACCAACAAGACTCAGCAATGTGTCAATCTGAGCAGTTTATATTGTCTGAGTGATCAGTCCATGAGCAGCTACCAGCTGTGTGTGTGTGTAATCAAAGGTGAACCAGAACAGGTATGTGTGTGTGGTGCCTGAAGGGAGTTGTAGTTCAAATGGTGGCAGAATTGTAGTTGGGGTGATAATGCATGTTTTCCAGTGATCTGCAAAGCCTGGATCGCTGGTGATCGTGACGATTTAATTAATTGAATTCCATTAAAAATCCCAGTTGAAGCTGCATTCTTCTAAAGTAAAACTTTAAAAATTACAATAAAAAAACTATTATTAAATTAAATATTTGTCGGAAATACGATTTAAAAATCAAAACAGCAGCATTTGTTTAATTGTATCGTTTTGTTCAGAAAAAAATATGATTGTAAAAAAGTAAAAAGTCAGAACATTTTTAAAAAGTTGTTTTCACAGTTTCTAAAAAGGTCTATATGTTAAGATTATATAGAATTAAAATAGATTTTATATTATTTTATATGTGTATAGTTGAAGACAAAACTATTTAATAATAATAATAATAATAATAGGTGACACGGTGGCTCAGTGGTTAGCATTGTCGCCTTACAGCAAGAAGGTCACTGGTTCAAGTCCAGGCTGGGCCAGTTGGCATTTCTGTGTGGAGTTAGCATGTTCTCCTAGTGTTGGCATGGGTTTCCTCCTGGTGCTCCGGTTTCCCTCACAAATTAAAGACATGTGCATGAGGTGAGTTTAATAAACTAAATTGGCCGTAGTGTTTGTGTTTGAATGAGTGTGTTTGGATGTTTCCCAGTACTGGGTTGCAGCTGGAAGGGCATCTACTGTGTAAAACATATGCTGGATAAATTGGTGGTTCTGGTTTGACCCTGTTGACCGTTGCCTACCTGACCATCCTGTTAATAAACCTGCATTTGGATCAGCACCTGCGATATCAGCATCCCTTCACATTACATATACATATAAGAACTCCACAATCTATTCTGCACAAAAAGCGTACTTGTGCTGCTTTTCCTTCAAATAAATGCCATTTGCTTTGACATTTTGTTATTTATTGCAATGGCATTTCAAGTTGTTGTTGCTGCTTAAGTGTCCAAATTATTTCCAGGGTCACTCCGAGTGCTTTGCTCTATTTTAACTTTTTTCCTTTCGAATCACATTTCCTTTATACAAAGTAATGCACTGGCAAAAAAACTGACGCTTTACAGACACGCCAAAAAACCTTGGCTGAGAGAGAAAGCCAGAGAAAATGACAGTGAAGCGCAAACACCAGGTGTGTTGAAACAAAGTTGTCAGATAGCTTTCATGACTCTGCCATACTGAAATTAATCTGACAGAGAAAAAACCAAACCGCTGTAATCCAGCCAATCTCAGCCCTGTGTTCGCCTCCGCCACGGCTCTAATCACTGCGTATTTTCTGGGTTTGTGGAGGAGATATTCTTAGCAGGGAGCTTTTTATAAAGTACATAGAGGATAAACAGACGTTTCTTTCTAGCCCACAAACAATGTCAAACAAACACAAGTTACAGCGAGGAAGGGGAAGAGAAAGAGAGAGACTGGAGCCAGGAAGGAGGACTACACACAAGCTGGAGTGATAAAAATAACTCGAAGAACTGGAGGAATTAGCGCAGCATGTAAAAAAGATTCAATTAGTTTTGAGGTATGCAAACAGCACATTTTCTCAATCTGAATGCAGAGCTGAAATTACAATATGGTTATTAAACTCTCTTAAAATCAGCAGTCTGCCTTTTTAACTTCTTAGGAACACAGATAGCATATCAAAAATAAATCAGAATCTATTATATGTAGGTTTATAATTAAGCACTTAAGGGTTATGATCTCGAACTGTTTAATTTTGTGGTTGATCAATAAAATATAATGTAAATAGATCATTATTAGGATTCCTGAACGAAGCTGATACAAATCTTTTGTCTATATATCCTACTACTGATCA
Source organism: Danio albolineatus (assembly GCA_903798035.1). Classification (NCBI taxonomy): domain Eukaryota; kingdom Metazoa; phylum Chordata; class Actinopteri; order Cypriniformes; family Danionidae; genus Danio; species Danio albolineatus. The sequence continues at coordinate 1,697,089 of CAIGQQ010038184.1, forward strand.
CCTGTATCACCTACTACTGATATATAGTAGTTGTTGTAATAACCTGTAGATCAGAGGTGCCCAAAGTAGGGCCCGCAGGCCAAAGTTGGCCCATGGTAACCTTTGGTTTGGCCCTCCATCCCATTTGAAATGGGAAAATGATGGAGAGTCGGCTGGGGGCGAATGCATTCGACAGAGTTGTCAATTCGAATTGGATGTAACCTTTTGTGTCTTTGTTTAATTGAGAAGCTACAAAGCAGCCAACTAAAATGAAATGTTTCATTCATTAGACTTTAACAGTGTAAACACTGTCACTTGCAGATGCACAAGACATCGGCGAGCAAATCAAGGCAAAGGCAGGAGCAGCTCAACTACTGTATTCCGCATTGAATTCCATTGTGTTATAGACCAGTGTTTCTCAACTGGTGGGTCGCGACCCAAAAGTGGGTCGCAGGAACATTTTCAGTGGGTCGCGGAGTGTGTGGTCAAAAAAAAACAACAAAAGTTGAATTTTTAACTTGTTTTGCGTATATTGGACTTTTATTTTGAAATGCGCGCACGACAACCAATCCCTTTGAAATCGACGCGGAAAGCGTCACGTTGCCGAGCAACATAGAGAGTCAGCTCGTGGAGCTTTCATGTGATAAGACACTAAAAAAGAAATTCAGTGAAGTGCGATCAAACCCATCCCATTCAGAACTACGTATTTGTATGAAAGTGGCTTCTTCTTTTCTTTGGTGCAGCTTGACTCCAAGCAAAGAATCAGGTTGTACATAGAGCACGATCTTCGCGTAGCACTGTCTACCATCACCCCTGACTTTGAAACTCTTATCACATTAGTAAAGCACATCCTCAGCTATCTCATTAACTTCCCAAATTACTGTTAAGTGAAACAGATGTTTATAATTGCTGTCATATTAGATGTAAAAATGGTTATGGATGTTTTAATCATTTTACAATTTGCTGGTTTGTTCTGTTCAACAGGATCAGTGTTAATGTTTTATTAACAGTTCAGTTTTGTTTATGGTAACAACCTTTCCTTACCCTAACCGCTGTTTACAGTGTTTGTCGTTTTTACTTTGTAATATTTCTATAATTTGATACATTTTGTTAAATGTCAGCAATAAAATACTGTTTATTTGTAAGTCTTGCTGATTTTCTCATGATTTTTCTTTCACTACTTGTGTATAAATACAAATTAATTATAAATCCTAAAATTATATTATAGTTCCTAAAAATTTGAGGCTTAATGACCATGTAAAAATGTGGGTCCCGTGGCCAAACCAGTTGAGAACCACTGTTATAGACCATTTCAATCTGGTGATGTCATTGGCCTGTGAACGTTTCCTGCTTGTTATCAAACTATTTCATAACTGTAACAAGAGGCAATTCAACCATGACCTAATTCAAAACAGCTGTCATAACATGATTTATCAATATGTGGCTCTTTTTGGATTTTCACAAACTATAGAAATGAAAAATGTTAAACAGGAAATACATTAGGACCATTGTTTTTGTTTACATCCCCCTAAAATGGTCTATAAATGGGATTGTTTATGTTTTTACTATGATAAGTTCGTTATTAAACATAAAATATACTGCATGTTTTAAAGCAACCTTTTCTAGTCATTTTTAAATAATACGCAAATAAATTAGAAATCACCCATGAAAAATTTAATGTAATATGGCTTGGTATATTTAACTTCGGCCCACAGCCCTCAATCAAGTCTGGTTTTTGGCCTTTTATAAGAAAAAGTTTGGGCACCCCTGCTGTACATTGATCATTAGTGTGACGCATAAGAAAAAATGTGTCTTAATGAAATGTGTCTCTTCATTCTTTCTTAATGAAAGAATGAAGAAATTGAATGAAATGGCATTACAGATATTTAAATCTCTTAAATCAGCGCTTCGATCTCATATTAATACAGTAAATTAATACAGTAAATCAGAATAATAATACATGTAAATTTACAGTCATAATCAAGCAATAATCAAGTGGTTAAAATGAACGGTTTTAAACAAGCTAACACATTTACATCATATAATATAAAAGGGATCTTTTTTATATTATTCCTCCTTTATGTGTATGGATGCTTCCAGTATGCTGGATAAATTGGCGGTTCATTCCACTGTGGCGACCCCAGATAAATAAAGGGACTAAGCAGAGAGGAAAATGAATGAATGATGTATTCCTCCTTTATGTCTCATATGGTGCTATACTTTGAAATAAAGCTAATTTACTTGACATGCAAAGTCTGCCAGTGAGGTAACTAATAAAGATTCTGAAAAACAGATTGAGCAAATGACATTCTTAACAGCAGCTTACATTGAATATTTGAATGTTTACTGTTGAATTATTATTTATGTTTAATTGTAGAAGTGTTTTTGATGATCGACTCTGTGAGAAAGAGAATCTCACACTGTTTAAGAATGAATGCTGGTGTGGGTGCTGAGCTTTTATTAGGAATAAGGCCACACACTAGTCTACTGCAGAGAAAAAGAGAGAGAAAAAAATCAATAAGGGAGGAGGGACCGAGAAAGAAAAGAAGGAAGAAAAGGTTCAGGTCAATTACAAAACGACACGAGAATTAGAAAAAAGGAGGAGGATATATACCTTCAATGATGTGCTTCCTTGAGAGCCCACGCTCTGTCTCTGCCCTGGAGAAGAAAGAAAGAAAGAAAGAAAGAAAGAAAGAAAGAAAGAAAGAAAGAAAGAAAGAAAGAAAGAAAGAAAGAAAGAAAGAAAGAAAGAAAGAAAGAGCCAAATATCTAAATCTTGAGGAGAAAATAAGATTGATTGTCACTTACAGATAGAACAATAGATAGAACGATAGAACAATAGATAGGATGATAGATAGATAGATAGATAGATAGATAGATAGATAGATAGATAG
>CAIGQQ010038184.1:1701282-1730957 GCA_903798035.1 Danio albolineatus
TGGATGGATGGATGGATGGATTGGTGATGATAGAAGGATAGAAAAAAACAGATGGATGGATAAATAAATGAATGGATGATAGAACAATCAAACAATGGATAATTGGATGGATGGATGGATACTTACTTTCCTCCCCAGTAGAGTTTAGTGGTGATAACCAGACTGGATCTCCTGTAAACACACACAGGCAGATTATAGATTACAGATATATAAAGGCAGAGTTACTCATTTCTCATCCAATGAAACTGATCAATGGGATTCCCCCCTTATGAGAAAGAAAAGACAAATACCTCCAGCACTTCTTCCTGATAATGTTTCCTAGGATGATTTCAGCCCTGTGAACGAGAAACATGCATTTTAAGCACTTTGTATTTAAATAAAGAATACGCTGCTGGGTTTGCAGAGATTTCCTTTCCTTCTTTTTAGTTTGTTTGTTTGTATGCCACTGTGAGGTGAATTTGATAAACAGCCCCGACAGCAGCATACACTTAAACCTACAGTTACTGTCATTCTTTTCAGGACAAACACACCGTCTTTTATGCATGAGTTTCATTATAACTTGCCAGATTCACAAATGTCAGCGTTCTGTGCCTGGTGCAGTAATGTTGAGCTGTGTGTGCTGTCCACAGAGACGAAAGGAAATTTAAGCTTATTTAAAGTGTTAGTGTTAGTGCATTTTTAAGCAGTAATTCATCAAAATGATGCTTAAAAGGAAAAGCATTACAAGCAGGCTCGTGTCCAGATTTTTGTCTTTTTTTAACAGCCACTGTAGGTGCCCGATTATAATGGTGAAGTGATGATCTACACTCCTAGGAACAATTCCACTGCTGTTGTCGATTGTATCCTGCTCTACTCAGCATTCAGATCTGGTCTGCAGCCTTCTGGAATTGCCAAATATAAATTTCGTTCAGCACTAAATCTGTGGCCGATTGCACCACAGACAGAATGTAGAGTTCCTTTATCACATTTGATGCAAAGGTGATGCAGACAATGTGTGCACAAACGCTGCAGAAGTGAATTCCCTTCTGCATCTAATGCCTTTAACAGCTTTAGATCAATCAAATGGCAAGAGTTTAGATATGAAGCTTACAGGCTGGACTTGATATTAAAGGGATAGTTCACGCAAAATTGAAAACTGTGTCATTATTTACTCACCCTTCACTTGTCAAACCTGTTTGTGTTTCTTTCTTTTGTTGAACACAACATAATTTAAAACCTGTAGCCATTGTTTTACATATTATTATTATTTGTTTCTACTATGGAAGTCAAAGGTTACCGGTTTCAAGCTTTCTTCAAAATATCTTCTTTTAGCTTCAGCAAAAAAGTAGACTCATTAAAGTTTGGGACCACTTGAGGCTGAGTAAATAGTGATTACATTTTCTCTTTTGGTTAAATTATCCCTTCAAGATGTGTTTTAATAGGCTGTTAATTTAATTTAATGGTGGTTTGGTTTAGCTAAATTGTAGTGTATGTGTGTGAATGAGTGTGTGTGGATGTTTCCCAGTGATGGGTTGCAGCTGGAAGGGCATCCGCTGTGTAAAACATATGCTGGATAAGCTGGTGGTTCATTCTGCTGTGGCAACCCCAGACTAATAAAGGGAATAAGCCCAAAAGAAAATGAATGAATGAATGATTGGTGGCACCCAAAACAAAAATACTATAGAAGTCAATGGATGTCTTCTTAGCAACTATTATTTTTCAAAATACCTTCTTTTGTGATCAAACATGTTTTCAACAAGTGAAGGGTGAGTAAATGATGCCAAAATGTTCATTTTTGGGCGAATTACCCCTTTAATTAGATCAACTGTAAAATGATCATAGTCTGAATATGCTAAATACAGGTGTAAACATGGTCTAAAACTGTTTTTCTCAACCACGTTCTTGGAGGACAACCAACACAACATAATTTGAAACCTGTAACCATTGTTTTACATATTATTTTTATTTATTTTTTTCTTCTATGGAAGTCAATGGTTACCGGTTTCAAGCTTTCTTCAAAATATCTTCTTTTAGGTTCAGCAAAAAACTAGACTGATTAAAGTTTGGGATCACTTGAGGCTGAGTAAATAGTGAGTACATTTTCTCTTTTGGTTAAACCATCCCTTTAAGATGTGTTTTAATGGGCTGTTAATTTAACATGTTAATTAGATTAAGTGGTTACAAAAAAAGAAGTGTGAAATTTTTAATGAAGCTAATGCACCATGTTGACCCCAGACCTGTGTAAGTCATATTACATTTCATACAGTTGACTGGTAACTGGATGCAAAACAACATCTCATGTAAGAGTGCAGTGGTGATGACACTATAATATAAGATGCTGTAACAAGGGGATGTTCACACAAAAATGTAAATTCTGTCATGTTTACTCAGCTAGCAAACATGAATTACCTAGTTTTGTGGGTTATATTCCATTACATTGTGAATAATGTTAGAGTAATGGTTTTATAAGGGCTTAGTCATTTGTTCTCCCCGTGTTCACATGGGTTTCCCCTGAGTTCTCCGGTTTCCCCCACAAGTCCAAAGACATGGTATAGGTGATTTGGGTTAGCTAAATTGTTTGTAGAGTATATGTGTGAATAAGTGTGTATGGATGTTTCCCAGTGATGGGTTGCAGCTGGAAGGGCATCTGCTGTGTAAAACATATGCTGGATAAGTTGGCGGTTCATTCTGCTGTGGCAACCCCAGATTAATAAAGGGACTAAGCCGAGAAGCAAATGAATGAATGAATTATTGGTGGAACCCAAAACAAAAAATACTACAGAAGTCAATGGATGTCTTCTTAGTAACTAACATTTTTCAAAATACCTTCTTTTGTGATCAAACAGGTTTGACAAGTGAAGGGTGAGTAAATGATGCCAAAATTTTCCTTTTTGGGTGAATTATCCCTTTAATTAGATCAATTGTAAAATGATCATAGTCTGAATTTGCTAAATACAGGTGAAAACATGGTCTAAAACAGTGTTTCTCAACCACGTTCCTGGAGGACAACCAACACTGCATGTTTTGGATGTATCCTTTGTCTGTCACGCCCTTTACAGGTCTTATAGTCTCTGCTAATGAGCTGATGATCTGAATCAGGTGTGTTTGGTTAAGGAGATATGAAAAATGTGCAGAGCTGGTGGTCACAGTGCGTTTTTACATGTGGACAAAGAATTTTTTTAAACAAAGACAGGAAAAAAGTATTAATATAATATTATAGTATAATAATAATATTAGTAAAATAACTTTTATTTAGAAAAATACCCATTTACAAGTGGACAGATGCTAAAACGGACAACAAAATGTACCATTGTAACTAACTCAGGCCCATTCTGAAAACGTACCACTATATGTATTTCTGGAGAGCGCCAAATATATCCCAGGAGGTAGTTTTTTTTTTTTTTTTGCAGTTTTTGCTTTCGTGAATCCACCAGAGGCAGCTGTGTATGCTTTTTAAGATCTCAAATTTTTCACACGAGTGCTATTGGCACCTGCTCTTCTCATGTAAATCCACCAGAGGCCGCTGCTGACTGACTGACTGACTAAATGACTGACCGATCGACTGGTTCACCTTCCTCCTTTTCTAAACCCAACTAATAGTGTTTTCAAAAGCACCGATTGACCTGCCCTCCCACTTCCCTAAACTTAACTGACAGTTTTAAAAAGCAATCCAGAAGAAGAAAAGCCCTCGCCTGATTTTTACCACATTTTCAGGTTTTACCACATTCTCACACTGTTATTTACTTGTTTTGTTTATTTTTTTGGCTTTTGTTTTGTCTTACCTACTTTCTGGAACCGTTCTTAGCTGGACTCTGTAGTTGTGGTCAACTCCTCTCTGCCTCTCAAGTCCGCTAACATACATGGCAAATTACTGGACAAACTGGTAACAGCGGAAAAGCTGTCCCTACTGAGGTAAGCGGTCAGCTGATAAGCGTGAAAAGGAACGGTGTCATACCGCCCTGCAGGTTTCCTTTTAAAGAGAAATGCAGCCAAACGTACTTCTGGCTACATAATTTGTGATCTCCGGAAATGTACAGGGCTATGTTTTCAGATGTTGGTTGTCTATGTTGATTGTAACAAAATGTATTTTTCAGATTCACAAAAAATTTATTCAGCGCCCTCTAGTGGGTTTGTCATTTAAAACATGCAGTGAAATGTACCAACAGATTTTGTTTCGCAAAAAAATATAGGCTGAGGCTGTTGGTTTCCAGTGAGCCAGGGCTGAATAATTATTATGACCTTGTCTTGACTGGTTGAAAACACATGTGATGTTAAAATGCAGCATTAGAGCCTCAGTTTACATACTATGCATTAAATTAACTACTGATTCGAGAGTATGCAAAAGGTCATTACTTTTGCTGTAAATTAAAGGCCAAACTCACTTGCCAGCCGAGTAGACCTCTGCAGTGTCAAAGAGATTCACCCCATTTTCATACGCTATAGTCATCAGCTGCTCTGCCACCTGCAAAACACACACACACAAATACTGTATATATCAAGCACACAGCTGTCAATCACACTGCCGAGAGCTCAGAAGTGTGTAAACGGATAATCGAGCGCTCACCTTCCTGAAAGCAGAGCTCTTTAAAGCCACTCCACATGACTCAGCACCATGTGAAGCACTTTTAAAACATCCACGTCCATCACACTTGATTTGTCCAGAGTTGAGTTAAATTTAAACTTTTTTTTAGACATACTGTTCTTTGAGCTTTTTTGCCACTTTTATTCTTATGGACAGTGTTGTTGGTATTGGAAATAATTTGAGAATGGTTAAACAGGACATGTTATTCTTAAAAAAAAGTTCAAATTAAATTGATAATTCTGCCATTGTTTATTCATGAGCTGCTTTCTTCTGTTGAAGGAAGATATACTGAGGAACGTTGAAAAAACAAGCCATTGAGTTCCATAGTATTTTTTTATTCCTACTATTGATGTAGATGGCTGTTTTTTTCCCCAACATTCTTCAAAATATCTTGTTTTGTTTTCAACAGAAGAAAGAAATTCAAACTAAAAATACCAACCATATGCTGGTTGTAATTAAAAGGCAACCCTTTACTAGTTTCAAACCTTTATGAGGTTATTTTTTATGTTATATGCAAAAGAAGATAATGTGAAAAATGTTGAAAACCTTGTTGAAATGTTGAAAATCTACAATATTTGTTTTTCCTACTATGGAAGTCAATCAAGACTATTTTGTTTGTGAAAGTTAAATCATTTTTACATTGATAAACACATGATGATTTTATTTTACCATGCCTTTTCTAAATCCGTTTTATCTTTTGCTTTGGTTTTATGGTTTGGGAATCTCTCTGTCAAGAATAAAAACTCTCTAAATCAAATAGTTAAGTGGTCCAGAAAGTTGACCGGGGTGTCACTAGCTAATCTAGAGGCTGGGTACACCAGGCAGCTAAAGAGAATCACAAGCTCAATTTTAAGTGACACTGCTCATCTCCTACACTCAAGAGTTTCAGCTCCTTCCTTCTGGTCGCAGGTTTCTAGTATTAGGCTGTAGAACGAAACGATACAAAAATAGTTTCATACCAGCAGCCATTAGACATTTAAATAAGGTATAGACTAAAGCAGAGGTAGTGCAGTGATTTGTATATTTTAGATTGTTTTAACATTCATTCGGGTTGAGGAGGGGTGGACACATGAAGTGATTGTCTATTTATTTTCTTTGTTGATATGTCTGTCTTATGTCTTTATGTTCAGTTGTTGTTGTTATTATGTGAGCCTTTTGTATGGCACTGTTATGAGATGAGGACTCTGGACTGCAAATCAAATCTACCTTCGGGTATAAATAAAGTAACCTAACCTAACCTAATGGTTACCCGTTTTAATTTTTCTTCTCAGGATAAGAAAGAAGCTCATTAATGTTTGTAATCACTTAAGAGAGAGTAAATAGTGAGTAAAAAACTATCCCTTTAATGTCCTATATTGATGTGATGTATATAGGAAAATGTGTTATAGCATTGCACGGAATTAATAGCATCTGACAGTGTTTTTTAATTCTTCACACCTCAGTGTCACATAATGCAGAAAATAAATAATATATTTCTCAACAGACAGATTTTCTGCCAGATGTACAGTGTATAATGGCATTCATGCGCATATTAACACAAGGTTATTATTATGCATGGATGCCTTTAAAAAAAATGTGCTCATTATTTTATATATAGTAACACGACAACTAGCTGTGACGGAGAGTGAGATAAATACAACTGCGCTGCAATCTCACAACTATATTCAACATTTAAAAGCACAAGATATTAAACCACTGAGACACTTAATGATTAATTTTAAACAGCCTGAAAATGCATCATTAGGGGCCGTTCACGCAGAGTACTTTTTTAGTAATTTCTCCCACAACATAGCATTGGAAAAATCATTACTCATAGATGCAACCTTTTAAAAAATGTCCCTCAAGACTGACGACACGATAGCTCAGTGGATAGCACTGTCACCTAAAAGCAAGAAGGTCGCTGGTTTGAGTCCCGGTTGGGCCAGTTGACATTCCTGTAAGGAGTTAGCATGTTCTCCCGGTGTTCACGAGGGTTTCCTCTGGGTGCTCCGGTTTCCCCCACAGTCTAAAGACATGCAGTGTAGGTTAATTGAATAAACTAAAGGCTGTAGTGTGTAAGTGTGTGTGAATGAGTGTGTATGGGTGTTTCGCAGTACTGGGTTGCGGCTGGAAGAGCATCCTCTGAGTAAAACATATACTGGAATAGTTGGCGGTTCATTTCACTGTGGCAAACCTCTGAAATAGAGACTAAGCCGAAGGAAAATGAATGAATGAATGCATCAATAATCTTATTATGTACCAGACATTGTTACCATCGTGCGTGTGTCTTTTGTGTATTTTTACAACACACAGATGTGTCTATATTATAAAAGAATATTTTTGTCTGGATGTTAGGGCCTCTTGTGCTTGATGCATCACCATGTAAATAATAAACTAAAATATATAATATATAAAAACAGGCTTATTGGGTGACTTCAGGTCAAGAAATGCTGATGTTAAATGGCCTTCCACTACCACTTTCAATAATTATCCAGCAATTAACCATTCATTCATTCATTCATTCACTTTCCTTCGGCTTAGTCTCTACATTATATCAGAGGCTGGCACAGCGGAATGAACCGCCAACTATGCAACCTAGTACTGGAAAAGCAATAAATCCAATATAATTAATATTAAGCACATCTAAAATTATATTAACTTTTCTGTTTTTTTTAAAGAATTTTTATTATGATTTTGAATATATATATATATATATATATATATATATATATATATATATATATATATATATACACACACACATTTATTTATTTATGATTATTTCACAGTCTAAAATAACATTTCTGATATAAACTAGTACACATGGATTATTTTAAATAATGTGACACTAATTTGTGCAAAGAGCACTAATGATTTTGAAATAACGACGTAAACTAAAGAAAAAATGTGCAACTTGATTCCATACTTGACACTTGCAAAGACTTTAATTATGACTTGCATAACATTGATATAGCTAAACAGACCATGCTCCTGTCTTTTTGCGGTATATTACACCAAACTGTGTTACTCAAGTTAAAACAAACACTGTTTTTTTTGGCATTTTCCACAAACTTTCTGCGTTATCATTTCATCACCTTGGAATTATAAGGTTCTATCTGCATTCTGAATGATTTTAAGATATTGAGCTTCAAAGTTTTTGCATTCCATAGCTAATGGTTACATGTGTGACATTTGTTTTTTAAATAAAAAGTCTTAAAATGTAACCACTTATAAAAAACATCCCATAATGTAAATTAGTTGTCAATTAATAAGAATATGTCAATAACTCAATTTTGACAAAAATGTCAAATAGAACCTTAGAATTCTAAGGTGACGATTTGGCAGAAATTGTGACCATTGTACTCATCTAAGGGTGGCACTTAAGTTAAAATAAGTACAAATGATTCCATCTCATGTTAATGTTTAACTGTGTTTTCCATGCATGTGTAAACACATGCACTGATGTCTTCAACTGGCATGCCTCTTTTGCAGAACCTAGCACAATACTTTAAAATAACTTTCAAATAGCATCGCCAATTCCACTGCTCTCATATTGTGTTTCTGCATTCAGCTGTGCTTCTTTTCCCTAAGGGGCGATTCACACAGAACATGTTTTTGCCTTAAAAAACATGAGACACAGACAGCGGAATGTGAAAGGTCTCGAGATGCATTTTCAGAAAGCACATTATGGAAAAAAAAGATCCAAGATAATGCAAGCTGAATGGTCAAGGAGTCTGTCTAGCATGTTTAAAATAGCAGTGCAGCTTCAATACAAAAGAAAATATTACCAAGGTCACACTTTATTTTAAGATCTCACTGTTAATAAACCATGAACTATGCTTTGCCTCAAACTCGTAATTTGTTGTGTATCAATAGACATTAAAGGAACTCTCCTAGAGTTGAACAGTTGAAGTTTTACAATTTTTAAATCCATTCAGCAAATATCCAGGTCTGGCGGGGACACATTTAGCTTAGCTTAGCATATATCATTGAATTTAATTATACAATTAGCATCTGACATGAAAAATTACCAAAGAGTTTAGATCATTTTGCTGTTTAAAACTTGACTCTTCTGTACATTGCTACATTTTCTATAGCAACTTAGTCATTAGGAACTACACTCACCAGCCACTATTAGGTTTACTAGTATTAGTAATAGTACATTAGTACTCTACTAGTAGTTGGACCCGCTTTTGCATTCAGAACTTCTTTAATCCTTCCATAGATTCAATATGGTACTGAAAATATTCCTCAGAGATTTTGGTCCATATTGACATGATAGCATCAAGCAGATTTGTTGGCTACACATCCATGATGCGAATCTCCTGTTCCACCACATCCCAAAGGCGCTCTATTGGATTGAGATCTGGTGACTGAATTCCATTTGAGTACAGTGTCATGTTCAAGAAACCAGTCTGAGATTATTTATTCTGTTATTCTACTGGAAGTAGCCATCAGAAGATGGGTACACTGTGATCATCAAGGGATGGACATGGTCAGCAACAATACTCAGGTAGGCTGTGGTGTTGGTACGATGCTCAATTGGTACTAATGGGCCCAAAGTGTGCCAAGAAAATATCCCCCACACCATCACACCCCCACCACCTGAACCATTGATACAGGGCAGGATGGATTCATGCTTTCATGTTTATGATGCCATATTCTGACCCTACCATTCAAACGTTGCAGCAGAAATCGAGACTCATCAGACCAGGCAACATTTTTCCTATCTTCCATTGTCCAATTTTGGTGAGCTTGAGCGAATTGTAGCCTCTGTTTCCTCTTCTTAGCTGACAGGATTGGCACCTGGTGTGGTCTTCTGCTGCTGTAGCCCATACGCCTCATGGTTGTGCATTTAGAGATGCTCTTCTGCATACCTTGGTTGTAACGAGTGGTTATATGAGTTACTGTTGCCTTTCTATCAGCTCGAACCAATCTGGCCTTTCTCCTCTGACCTCTGGCATCAACAAGGCATTTGCGCTCACAGAACTGCCTCTCACTGGATATGTAAACCTTAAAGATAGTTGTGCATGAAAATCCAGTAGATCAGCAGTTTCTGAAATACTCAGTACAGCCCGTCTGACACCAACAACCATGCCAAGTGTAAAGTCACCTAAATCACTTTTCTTCCTCATTCTGGTGCTTACTTTAAACTCAGCAAATCGTCTTAACCATATGTACATGCCTAAACAAACCATGGCTGTAGCAGGCACAATGATATTTTTTGTAACTTTCTTTTGAGTCAAGCTTTACATAAGAAAATTATATAAACTTTGGTCGATTTTGTGTAAGATGGTAAGGGTCTAATCCAATTGAATTATCTATGCTAAGCTAAGGTTTCTGTGGGTTTCCCCAGTCCAAAGACATGCACTATAGGTTAATTGAATAAACTAAATTGGCCGTAGTGTTTGAGTGTGAATTTGAATGTGTAGGTGTGTTTCCCAGTACTGGGTAGCTGCATAAAATATAAGTGGTTCATTCCGCTGTGGCAACCCCTGATGAATAAATGGACTAAGCCAAAGGAAAATGAATAAATGAATTAATTAATCACACTTATTCTAAATTTCATGCACTCAACTTAGTTAATTATGACATTTTCATTTCGATTTCCTTTTGAATCAACAAGATTAAATCACTTCAAATTGTCTTGTGAATATTACTCAATCACTGTTTATTTTCTTATATCAATTGATCTTAATATGTTAATTTGAAGAGATAATTTTATGTTAATTATTCCAGTTCAGTGTATTAGGTAGGATTAGGGATGTAGAATAAGATCATGCATAAATCACTAGAAAATAAAAAGATTCATTGTATTTACTTAATTTTTTAAAGGTAACTGTTTGCAAACAAGGCACAGTGGTTAGCATTGAGCACAATCGAGTCGCTCAGTGGTTAGCATTGTCGCCTCACAGCAAAAAGGTTGCTGGTTCGAGTCTGGCTGGGCCAGTTGGCATTTCTATGTGGAGTTTGCACCTTCTCCCCGTGTACATGTGGGTTTCCTCCAGGTTTCCCCCCACAGTTCGAAGACGTGGTATAGATTAATTGGGTATACAAAACTAGTCGTAGTTTACTAGTGTGAATGCGAGAGTATACAGGTGTTTCCCAGTACTGGGTTGTTTTTGGACGGGCATCTACTGCATAAAACATATGCTGGAATGGTTGGCGGTTCATTCTGCTGTGGAGACCTCTAAAATAGAGACTAAGCTGAAGGAAAATGAATGAATGAATGGTTGCAAACAATTTATATGGGCTAAATTTAAACAAACTAATTAAATTTAGTAATGTTCAATTTAGTTTGCTTAAATTCAGCCCATTTAAATTGTTTGCTTAAGAATATTTAGTTATTCCAGTGAATAATTTTTTTGTGTGTGTGTAACTGTTGCAGTGATACGATGATCTTCACGTCAGAGTTTTGATCTTGACGTTGACATGCCGGCTAAAACCTCTGCAGTCTCTCTCTTGCTCTCTTTGATGGAGAGCTGTCGGCATGATTGACAGCGATCTGTTCTGTCAGTGTAGTTGTATATTGGCAAAGCGATGAGGGAAAACCGTCTGTTTGCCTGCTGATGAGATGACTTATGACACGAGGAACGGGGACGTCCGCTTTGGCATGATTTGATTGGACAAGAGAGATGATTGGACAATAGAGGAGACTCCGCCTCTGGGGAAAAACAGGCCTGTCGTGGAAGTTGCTGCCACGGGGACTTTGGTGATGTAAGAAACGCTAGTATTTATGTGCATTTGCCCTGGGTGAGTGTCAGAGAGGGGCACTGGCAGAATGATGTTATTGTTTGAATAATGAGGAAGACCACTGCATGATGTGTCTACGAGCCTTCCTCTCTGCCAAGACTGTCAACACGGAACATGCTGATCCCCACTAACTCTGCCCAATTTGTGCTTATGGCTAGAGTCGATTTAGAAATGGGAATTATGGGTAAAATCCTAAAAATATAGATGATTCATTCCCTTTGTGTACACTGTGTATTAAATTAAACAATCATTTATTTTGAGTAGAGACTTTTTACACTTCACACTAAGAAAAAAATGGTTGTTTGAAGACGTCTTCAGTGAAAAGATCTTTGGGGAAAGCCTCCTTTTGGAAATGTATTTTTGTTGAAAATGTATTTCATAGGAGTTATGTTAATTTTCTGGACTGAATATAATTTGCAATACTCACCTCATCTGAAATCTGTCCCCCAAATGTCACCCATGTGCCTGAGAAAGAAAGAGAGGAAGAAGGAGAGTGAGTCAGAGTTTATCCAGTTAGTGAGTTTATTTCAAGCAGGGCTTTTGAATGGAGCCAGATCAGTCTAAAAAAGAATACATTTACAAAATAAATCTATACATGCCCAGCACAATTTACATTTACAAAATCCAATTTGTCAATTTGTGAACACACAATTTGTGAATTCACCAGTGAAAACCATAAATATTTTCGACAAATGAATTCAATTTCTGTTCTTTTGAATCGTATTATGAATTTACGAATTGGAGTTGTGTGTTTTTGAATCGTGTTTTGAATTTACGAATATAAGTTGTGTATTTCTAAATCGTGTTTGGAATTCACAAATTGGATCTGTGTATTTTTGAATCGCATTTTAAATTTATGAATTGGATTTATGTATTTTTGAAACGTGTTTGGAATTCATGAATTTGATTTGCGTATTATTGTATCATATTTTGAATTTACGAATTGGCTTGTGTATTTTTGAATCGTGTTTTGGATTTACGAACTGGATTTGTGCATTTCTGAATCGTGTTTTGGATTTACGAACTGGATTTGCATATTTATTCAATTGTATTTTGAATTTACAAACTGGATTTGTGTATTATTGAATCATGTTTTGTATTTATGAATTGGATTTGCGTACTTTTGAATCGTGTTTTGAATTTACGAATTGTATTTGCATATTTTTGAATCTTATTTTGAATTTATAAATTGTATTTGTGTCATTTTGAATTGTATTTTGAATTTATTTATTGGATTTGTGTACTTTTGAATCATGTTTTGAATTTACGAATTGTATTTGCATATTTTTAATCTTATTTTGAATTTATAAATTGGATTTGTGTCATTTTGAATTGTATTTTGAATTTATGAATTGTATTTGCGTACTTTTGAATCATGTTTTTGAATATATGAATTGGATTTGCGTACTTTTGAATCATGTTTTTGAATATATGAATTGGATTTGCGTACTTTTGAATCTTATTTTGAATATATGAAGTTTATTTTGTAAATGTTTTATTTTGGAACTGATCTGGCTCCATACTTTTACTCTGGTGCCTTTCATAGAAGCATTTAAACCGATTATACAATACACAGACCTGAACCTAAAGGTTTTACAATAATAATACCAGTTAAAGAAGAATTTAACTAAAAAAAGCCAGTGACATTTATTCCAGCTTTACTGTGGGGTGGACTTGCTGTGTATCTGTCAGTACAGTTCTACATTATATTGATGTAAACAAATTAACTGTCGATCATCTGTTGTTTTTCACGCTTGGTTAATGAGAAGCATTTGGGAAGCATTGTTAGCCATTGATGTCCAGAGTACTGAAAATAACTTCTTTTGTGTTTAACAGAAAAATGGAATTCAAAGATGTTTAAAACAAGTAAATGGTGAGTAACTTTTTATCAATATTTAATCATTTTTCCCCATTATAAACTGTATATTGCTACACTGAAATAAAGATGTTCTGCTAAATCTTTGCAAACGATTTATATAAGCTGCATTAAAAAAATAATATAGTAATGTTAACTTAATTTGTAAAGTATTTTAAATTCCGCCCAGATAAATTGTTTGCAACCACTAATCCAATGAATCATTTTTTTTTCCAGTGTACTGTGAGACATATATTTTGTCACAATGGCAGCTTGCTTAACATTTGTATGTGCATTTTTTCTTGTCAGGGCAGATTATGTTTGTTATGTATTTAAATGAATTTTCTGAACAAAATTGTGTAACACAGCAAATCATCTAAAATAATTCTAGATTCTCTATTTATAGTTTTATACCCAAAGGCACTAAATGAAGGATAGTCACATATATCAAGTCACATACATATATTTTGAATCTCAAAATTCAATGTCAGGCTGACTTCAGGTTTCTTCTAGAGCTTCTTTTAAATACTACTTAAAATTTACTATGGTCTCTGTTGCTTTAAATCCACAGACATAAAGATTACTGTATGTACTATTTATTATTATTATCATTATATATATTTTAAATAGAAAATTGTATGCAATTGAATGATTCTTCTTTTAAATATGCCTGACAACATTTCTTGGTGACACTCAATTACGTTAATAACTGTAATTGTCTTCTGTAAATCATAGTAAAAACATTAACACATTCTTAAAGGTCCTGTGAAATTAAATAAATGTTTTTATTTTATTTTATTATCATTATGTTCAGTTTTAGATTTTTTTCGTAAGGTCAAATTCGCGTTCCTGTTATAAACATCTAAAGCTTGCAATTTGTCACTTCCGCCGGAATGGACCAAACCATTTTGACGGCACCTCATACTTCAGTTTCTCATCAAATCTTGACCAATTAAATGCTCTCTAGTATCTGCCATGCCCCACCCTTTTCAAGATGCTTCTCATTTGCTTTTCATTCGACGCGCTTGAGCTCAAGCACTCTCACTGGCAGAGCTGTGATAAATCAAAACGTTATTGGCTGTTTTCTACTACTCTATGTCCCACTCATCCGATAACATCAACCTTTTCAGTACAAAAAACACTAAAATCTAAAGCTGCATTCCACTAATAATGTGTTCCTTTCACATATACGCCATTCAGTAGTTCACCTCGGTATACAGTGAAAGAGACAAAACTGAAGCTGACCCTAAAACTGTCCCAGGTTTTCCTAAGGACTCTGTTATTCTTGGCCTGACTCACACTGCCTGCAGTCTCAAGCACCCATGATTCATTGCTGTCAGGGAAAGACTCTGTAGTCACTGCCCCACATCCCTGTCACAATCACTACTATCACCCTAAACCCGGCCGTCTGCAGGCTGAGCATCTCTCCAGCAAACACTGGTGTCTCGCACTTCACTATTAGAGCGTCCGATGAGACGTCCGACTGTGTTTCGGAGTGAAGAAGCCCATTTAGGATGCTCTCTTTAGTTATAGGCAATGGTTATAGGATAAATGAGGAGATCGGTGACGTCAGGTTATGGAAAAACACAGTCTTTACATTGTCTTCCTTGTGATTCCAGCACTAGATTGGATGAACTTTATTTTAAACTCTTCAACCACCAGAGGTCGTTAACTTGTATACCTAAAAGCACCAGCGGGGTAAATGTACCCATGCATATTAGTACTGTTTTGATATGGCTTAAAGATGTATTACATCACCGTATTATGCCACTGTCTTCACTAAGAAATGTCTGTAGTCATGAAATGATTATTTTTATGTTAAGCTGATCCAGCAAACACTCAAGAAATTCAGCATGTCTAATACTGGTTTGGCATCCATTCATCACATTCTTTAAACTAAAACTGAAAACTAAGCAAAACAGATTGTTAAAACCAGTCCAGGCTCATTGAAAATACAGTCTACGTTTTTGCGGAGGGTAAAATATGTTGCTTTTTGTTGAACATTACAGATGACAAATCCACTAGAGAGCAGTGGTTCTCAACTGGTTTGGCCACGGGACCCACATTTTTACATCTTCATCAAGCCGCGACCCAAATTTTTAGGAACTATAATTTTAGAAATTATGATTCATTTGTTTGTTAACATACACAAGTAGTGACAGATAAATCATAAGAAAATCACAAAGATTTACAAATAAACAATATTTTATTGCTGTCATTTAACAAAATGTATTAAATTATAGAAATATTATAAAGTAAAAACGATAAATACTGTAAACAGCAGTTAGGGTAAAGAAATGTTCAGTTACTAAACTGAACTGTTGTCGCGCGCGCATTTCAAAATAAAAGTCCGGTATAAGCAAAATAATTTTTTTACATTTTTTTTGACCACACACTCCGCGACCCACTAAAAATGTTCCCGCGACCCACTTTTGGGTCGCGACCAACCAGTTGAGAAACACTGCACTAGAGAGTGCTGTCTACGTTTTGTGAATTAAAAATATGTCACTTAGGGCAGTGTTTCCCAACTCTGTTTTTTGGAGACACAACAACAGTACATATTTTGGATGTCTTCCTTTTCTGATCCATTAATTTCAGGTCTTGGAGTCTCTTATAATGTTCTTATAATGTAAAGAGGTTAAAAAATGTGTACTGTTGGTGTGCCTTCAGAAACAGGGTTGGGAAACACTGACTTATGTCCCATGTCTACTGAGTGGTACAGTATGGTATGGTACGGGTTGGTATGGGTCACCTTTATCAGTCTTGCGTTTCCACTGCTAAAGGGTACTCTTTTGGTGGGCGTGGTGTAGGACAGAAAGTTTCAGTCGACGTCATTCTCGCTCAGGGAAATGTCTACAGTAAAGCTGTACGGGTCGTTCACAAATCATATGAGAAGCACTCCTCACAAAACAGAGGATTTATTATACACATAAATACTGGTGTATAAATGTTCATTACTAACCTTTCTATGAACATGATCTGATTATAACAGCAGATCAATGATGCAAAGTTGCCTACTGTTCGCAATTATATAAAATAAATAAATAAATAAATGAAGCACATATGAACACATACAGCCCCTTACAGTCTCCGATATGTTACCAATTACAGAAAAACTACACACAGCACAAATTTTGTCCCTATTTAGGATCGAAAACAACACAAAATATAGCCCACAGTCTATGCAAACCTCTCATCTGTGTCTGTAATCTTCACCAGCACATGTACTGTAGCCTCTGTTAGAAAGTAATTTCATCATTCCGAGTTCATAATAGTCCAGAAGGTGTTGATAATGGTTAAACATAGCAGTTTCTTCATGTTTGCTAAAAATAATAATAATAATTTGCTCCTTTCTGGCTTCTCCTTTGTTTTTGCATGCGTCACTCTCGCGTTTGTCTGTTTCTGAAAGAATCGGGTTTCAAAAGCACGTCAAGCGCAAAGAATTGGGTTTCAAAAGCACGTCAATAATCAAGCACACGTTATTATCATCAGCTCAAGAAGTTTATTTCAAATATTGACACGCAAGTGAAAAAACTAAACTGCTCGTGCTTTAGACGGGCTCGTAAAAAAAACTACAGGTTTGGTACCCTTGGGACCCTTTGCAAAGGGTGACCAAAAAGTGGTACGGTACGGTTCGGTACGCTTTTAGACAGTGGAAACAGCCCTAAAAGCGTACCGAAGCATACCGTACCATACCGCTCAGTGGAAACGAGCCATTTGGGTACATTTTTGTTGTTCGTTTTAGAAACACCTCCTTGTATTCCCAGCAGTGTCAAAAGATTTCAGACACTCACTGCAATGTGGCTTCTCTTATGACGAACAACAAAGCAAAAAACAATCTGAGGTTTAAATCTGATGACACAATCAGCATAACAACTTCTAACCATCTTAGGAAAAAACTTAGGAAGTTTTTTTTTTTTTAATTGGCTTTATTATCATTCTATAAGTAAAATTAAGACTACAGAATGTTTTTGTCTGCTGTGATGTGAGCCATGCTCAAAAGACAATCAGTACATTTACATGGACATTTTAATACAATTAAGACAATATTATGGTTAAGAAGGTTATTTGAATTTCTGTCATGTTTCATCTGGTGCAAACAGCCAAACTGCCTATCACTGCATCTCTTGTCAGATAGGGTGTTGTTAGGACACGCGGTTATAATATAACCTGTTCACCTAATGTTTACGTTCGTAATATTTATATTATTTAATAATTAATAACCTTATGTGGAACTCTGAATCTGCGTCTCATGTCGGAATCTGCTACTGTCCACCAGAGGTCGTATTTCGGTCACGGACACATGCTTTCAGAGCCTTTCTGAATGAATGAATGAAGTACGCGGTTTTCCAACAGGGCAACCCTGCATGTTGAAATTTAATTGGCTAAACTGGCATTGGACAGGTTAAAATGACCAAAACAAAGATAGCATTCCGTAACGTAATAGACATTTTCAAAGCAAAATATCTGAATTCAATTTTTCAGATAAACAATTATGTTCACTTGGTATGTTTCTTAATAATCTGCAAACATCTTATGGTATTTTTATGCTTTACAAGAGTCATAAAACTTACATACGGCACCTTTAATAATCACATTTAAAATAGCACTCTGTACTTTAAATAATTTCATATAATTTATCTTTATTAAAGTTACAAATTATAAAAGTTATTGAATGCTTTAAACTGCAATGTGACTATTGTGGATGCGATATCGATGCTGAAACGATATATTGTGCAGCCCTAGTGCATGGGCGTTTAATGAACCCACATTCCACCACACTTATTCAAGCAGTGTGTTCTGATGAGGTTGAAATCACCCCAAACCCACCCGTCTGGACCAGCAAACACTCACATCAGAGCATCAGATGAGACACACAACTGTGTTTTAGGGTGAGGAGCCTGTGAACAGTGATCAACAACCAAGCGCTCATGGATTGTAGGATAAACGAGGAGACGGTGTGGGCGTTTGCAAGTGTTACGTTCCCTTGGTGACACCAGCGCAGCTATGAGGAGCATTTGGCGCCTTTCTAGTGTTTCACACATGACGTAACAGTGCTCGTCCTGCCAGATAACTTTATGTTCACGGCTTCAGTGAGCAACGCTGTGCACCAAGGTCTTCAGCGGCTCATCAACTGAGAGAAACAAGGGGATAACAGGATCTTTCCAGGCTAATCCTTGATCTCCTCATGAATACTGTGTTGGATCAGATTTTTTGACAACTTGCTCAATTATTTACAGTAAACGGTGGTATACAATAGATCACTGTGTTATTACTGTATCAACAAATCATTTTCATTGAACAAGGACTGAAGCTATTTAACATTTAAGAGGCATTTCATATATATAAAGTGGTGTGAAAAAGTGTTTGCCCTTTACTGATTTCTTTGTTTTTTTTCCATGTTTGACACACTTTAATGTTTCAGATAATCATATACATTTAAATATATGTCAAAGATAACAGAAGTAAACTTATCGTGCAGTTTTGAAATAAACGTTTTTATTATTAAGGGAAAACAAAATACAAAAGTAATATATAGACCATTTTGAGGGATGTAAACAAAAACAATGGTGCCAACGTATTTACTGTTTGGAAATTTGTAATTTGTGTAGCTTCCGAGAATCCAAAAAGAGCCACATATTGATAAATAATGTTATGATGGATGTTTTAACATTAGGTTACGATTGAATTGCCTCTTGTTATAGTTATGAAATAGTATGATGACAAGCAGGAACTGATCATGGGTCAATGACGTGACCACGTTGAAATGGTCTATATACATAATAATATTATTATTAATATTGATATTAATGCTAATATTTTCATCATCATCATCATTATTATTGTTATCATTATTATTACTGTTATTATCATCATCATCATGATGATTATTATTATTATTATTTTTATCATCACCATCATCATCATTATCATGATTATTATTATTAATATTATTATTATTTTCATCATCATCATGATTATTATCATTATCATCATCATCATGATTATTATTATTATTATCATCACCATCATCATCATCATTATTATCATGATTATTATTGTTATCATCATTATGATTATTATTATTATTATCATGATTATCATCTTCATTATGATTATTATTATCATTATCATGAATATCATCATCATCATGATTATTATTATCATCATCATCATCATGATTAATATTATCATCATCATCATCATCATGATAATGATTATTATTTTTATTTTATATTTTTTATTTTTATATTAGTCTATTTCTGGCACTTAATTTCTACATCAAGATTATTTTCACTGAACACAAATTTTAGATTTTCTGACAAACTGTATTTTGTACAGATTTTATTTTGATAATTTGTATTTGTTTTACTTAACAGACATCACACTCAGTTAATTAATAAACTATCTACCGTATATGCAGGTCATTATAAACTGCCTTGTATTGAAAATGCATTGCTGTATTTGTAATTATTACATTCTTGTATGTCGGTGTAGAAATGTACAACTCAAGAGTTCAGATACAGAAACCTCAAAGTTTCATCTGAAATTTTCTTCTAATATTAGCGTTTTTCTCAAGCTCCTATGTCTTGATTCTGTAATTTCACTTTTATGGCAAAGAATAGGTTATTTTCATCACTTTTTATATGAAATATCTGAACATAAACACAAGAGGCTGAGAAAAATAGAAGAAAATTCCAGATGGCACTTAGAGGTTTTTGCATTTAAACTCCTCAATTTAAACCTGATACACTGATTGCTATTTTACATGTCCATTGGCTACAATATTGACATGTTTAACGTTATATACTGTATTTAACATATATTTTAGATTATTTGTACATACATAAGGATGTCAAACATTTTTGATGTGTGTGCTCCACCATAGGCTTTAAGCAAGCATCACTGACTTCACTGACATACATGAAGATTATACATGCGCATATGCACACACAAGCCCATACAAAACAATTATTGCTGCTTTCTTGATTTCCACTGAAAGCTGTCCACATGTATTTAGTAAAGTGCACGTCTGAAGCACTCGAATCCTATCAGCCTGCAGTGCTTTTGTTGTGTTTGATCAAGTGGGTAATGTTTGTGACCTGCTTAAATGACCTTTGACCCTTGAAATTAGCTACAAGCAGTAAAATGTGAGTTGTAGCCATTTTTTATCACCAAAACCTCGTAATCAATAACCACCAGCCATAATCAGATGTGAAATGAAGCTAATAGAGTCATTCATAAAACAAGTGTAAAGTTTCACTCAGCAAACTTTTGCGAGCATGTATGCATATTACTCAAAGGGGACCCATTCTGCCCCTTTTTACAAGATGTAAAATAAGTGTCTGACGTCGCTAGATTGTGAATGTAAAGCTCAAAATACTGCACAAATAATGTTTTAATACTCTTTGAAACGTTATAATGGCTTTGATCCTAATTGTGCCTGTCACTGTAAATTCAATTGAGATTGTGCTGCCAGCCCTCTTTTCAAAGGAGGGTGGAGCTTAGGGATGGGCCGATATAAGATTTTGACAGTATGATAACCTTGGACAAAAATATCACGGTTCACGGTTTTACGGTATTGTGTTTATTGCTCTAAAATATATATATTTTAAATGTCTGGGTTAAAAAAACAACAACTTTTTTTCCCTTTCGAACACAAATATTTTATTTTGAGAAACATTTATAATATTTCAGAACCGTAAACATGTCAGGCTAAATAATTCAAATGAATCACTGATTTCTGCTGTCTTCAATAGTTTAAAAAACACAGATTTGTTTATAATTTTAAGCTGCATTTTTGGATATCTTTTCTGCTGGAAATACTGTTGTCCTTAAAAACACGCAAATGAAAAAATCTTACACATACCTTAGGAACGGTATCACTGAACATTTTGACGATTTTAAAACCTTGACTTTTTTCAATCCACGGTATACCTTGAAAACGGTTATTGTCCCATGACTAGTGGAGCTACACATGACTTTGTGTCAGCATAGCGGCAGATTTAAAAACAAGACTAAAGTTGTATGCTAATGAGATTGTCACTAATAGACGGTGCTTTCCTCCTCTGAAAGGGAGAATGCCAATCAAAGTGTTTCTGCCGACTGTTTTTATGAGGTGTGATTAAAGGAAAATTAGTAATTTTTTACAATTAAGAAGCTGGTTATATTCACAGACGGTTGTCACACAACCTTTTTTTTTTTTTTGCCTAATAGGTTAATACAGAATAAGCATACAAATAACTACCGCTGAAATCTGTTTAATTTCGCATAGGTGATTTAAATTTTTTTATTTTGGGAGTGCAACAATAAAAAGCATAATTTTATTGAAGTAAGTTCAATATCAACATGGCCTGCTCATAATTGAACATTTATTGTGAGTCAACAATTTATAGTTTTGGAAAGGATTTGCAATTTGCGATTTGATAGGATTTGCGATTTGCAACTGCATTTTCCATATGTAGAAGCATGAATTGTGTCATAATCAAAATGCTTTTGCAATTCCCGTATTGCCGTTTGCACTTGCACTTCCACAAACATGCAGTGCGAAAAGTCCATTTGCAAATGAATATCCCATGTCTTACAAGCTGTGGGCCTGACTTATCTAAATAGCAATATTAATTGCTTTATTTGTTTTTTCTGTTTCTCCTCTTTGTGCATGTAAGTAACCTTCCAAAGCTCTAATGGAATCGCAAATCCTATTGCATTTGAATTTCTGATGCCTACACTAAACCGTGTCAATCAAACAAAAGGGGAGGGGCTATTTTTTGGGGCGTGTTGGTATTGGGAAGTGACGTCACTCACAGTTGACGTGATTACAATTTTGAAAAATGGAGGTAATCTGTGAAATTGTGTAGCAAATTTTGACACTTGCGCAGCAGGTTGATGACAGCTCATGTGATACAGATTTACTTAGAATCTATCTAATTTTGGACACGTTAAACGAGTCTGTGGCCTTTTCGAACAGCACAATCAGTTATGTGGTCTTTCCCAACCTAACTGAAGTTACCACCAGGGTTTTTATGAAGGACAGAGCAAAAGGAAATCAATCCTGTTTGCAATTGCATTTGAAAACTGTCCAGGGTATACTTCCAGAATTATTTAGGACCATATTTGCTAAAAAGGGAAACTTAGTCTGAGAGCACTGATGAAAGTAGAAAGTTCTGCATGTCAATCTACTGACATTGCACAAGGTAAAGAACACTGGCACTGTAGCTCATCTAATGTTAAATGCAGCGCAAATTAGGTCACACAGAGACCAGCAGAGCCAATGATGATACAGTGTGTGTGATCTGCTAACAACACAGATGTAAATGTTGTTTTTTGGCATTAAATAATGATACCGTTACTAGCAAGTTAATTACTGCAAACCTTAGTGAATATTTTCTATTGAAATACTCATCTCAAAGGGAAACTTCAACAAATGCATATGCAATGCAGTCAGCCCAGTCTGATCTCAATTTGGCAAATTCGTCATAATAAATTCATATTCATTCATTCATTTTCTTGTCGGCTTAGTCCCTTTATTAATCCGGGGTCGCCACAGCGGAACGATCCGCCAACTTATCCAGCATTTGTTTTACGCAGCGGATGCCCTTCCAGCTGCAACCCGTCCCTGGGAAATAAATTCATATTATTTCATGTATTTTTTGTAATCATTAACACAAACCCCAATCCTTTTTTTAAACACTGATGATAATAATAAGAAATGTTTCTTAAGCATATGAAATTGAGTAGTGAGTAGTATTGATGCTAAACAAGAGTAATGTTGAGTAATGATGCTTAACAAATCAGAAATAAACCAGATTGAAAATAGAAAACTGTCAAGGTTCTGCCACTTCACACTTGTAAATTCTTGTTTTGGTGGCAGAGTCCAGACACTAGCTCTGTCTTGTCCTGTTTGTGGTGCTCAGCTCGAGTTTTCTCGGGTCGAGCACTTATCTTCTGTCACTGTGTTTCTGTATAGGTCCTATCCTTGGCACGCTCCCGCTTGATGCGAGCATGCGAGGTCTGGGCGTGCTTGGGACGTGCGCCCTTATACTCGTGTTTGTGTTTGTTCTGTCGGCATCGCGGCGTTTCAGTCTGATCGTCTCAGTCTAGTTGGTTTCGGATGTCGGGTTTGGGGTTTTCAGATATCTCCATTTTCCCCCATCCACACTGAGACGGAGCAGTAGCGTTTTAGAATGAAAACGGCCTCTCCAGCGTTTCCAAAATGCTCCGTTTTTGGGGCTCGAAAACTCCAGCGTAGTGTGGACGGATGGCGTAACCTTAGCAAAACTTATACATTTTAAAACGAAAACGCATTAGTGTAAACGGGGCCTAAGCACGTGGCCCTGTGTTTACATAGTGACTGTGTGCTTCCGTTTCATTTTCTAGTCCTGTTTCATGTGAGCATATGGCTTGTGGTGTTTTTCTTGTGTCATGTGCTCGCCCGTCTATTGTCTAGTCCCACCCTCCTTGTTAAACCATTATTAGTTTATTATGTTCACCTGTTTATTTGTTATTTATTTCTGCTTAAATTCTCCTCATGTTTGCTGTCCTGGCCAGTTCGTCGCCGCTGATACCCCTGTCTTGTCGTGTTCTCCAGTCCTGATCCCTACCAGCCTGCCCAGTCAAGTTTGTTTATTAGTTTTATTAATGTTTTCCCCCTCGGGGTAGTATGTTTTGCTGTTTTTGTTGTCTTTTATTAATAAACCCATATTATTTGTCTGCAATTGAGTCCTCGTCCTTTTCCCCAACCAAAACCCTAACAAAAACATTTTTTTATTCAAAAACTGTTGAAGTATTTTAGAAAAGTATTGTTTTAAACTGAATTCAATAATTCAACATCTCTATTAAATCAACTAAATTAAACCTTAATTAAATTAAATCTATTAAATTAACTCAATCACATATGCAGCCTGGGTGAGCATAAGAGACGTCTTTTGTTTCAAAGGCATTACAAAAAAATAAAAAATCTTATGCAAACTTTTGAACAGTAGTGTATATTTGGATGCAAGGAGGAGGAAGGATTTGCACAGAGGAAAAATCGGATCTAAGATAAGAGAGACACCATTTGGAAATGCATTGTGCAGATAAGCCTGGGGCTTTCTTCATGGTGGAATAGCAGCTGTTTGTTTCTCATTGCTCTTACTGAAAGCCTTTAGTAGGACAACAATAAGAATCCAACTCACTTACTTCAGTCCACACCAAACCAATTCAGTTTCCAATGCCCAGTCATTTTCTAAACAGAGATCCTTTCCTCCTAGAGGCGAAATATAAACTGAATTGTCCGAATGCCATTACAATGACCAAATACAAACCAGAACTGACCCTAATTCACAAACCACTGGTACCCTGATACAAAAACGAAGCTAAGTTTATTTTCTAAGCATTACTACCAGCTGTAAGCCACACTGCTGTTTCTTTTCTCAAAGACAAGTCAAAAGCAGATTTATACAGTCATTATGTTTGCATTCACAAGGCTTGTTAATGAAACCATCTAATCATAAAACTAAAAGGGAACACAGAATAAATTAAGCATCAACCCATCAGTCTCCCACTGCGCGTGGAGTGTGTGAGGCAATTAGAGAGCTTGTGTTTTAATTCATGATTAATAAAGGAAAACATTTCAAGATCACATGACTCTTCAAACACTTACAGCACCATTGTCTGTGCTGCGTACTGGGTATCCCTGATCAATGATACTTATATTCTGTGTGACCTTTGGGGTTTATGGGGTTTCAAAAATGCTTACCGAGTCCAAGGCATGACACCCGCAGCCCCGACTTTCCAAGATTCCTGTGGAGAGAGTGAAAAATATGTATGACATTTCAAAGATTCTAGTTAAAATAAGTGTTGCAATTAAAGAAATCTTCCTGCAAACACCTAAAAAATGTGGATAATCATCTGATACAATTTTATGCTTTCCTTAATGAGTAATGCTGAGAATTACATAATTATAGTAAACACATATTTTACTGTATTTATGGATGTTTTCTGTTTATTTACACTTTCAACTGAATTAGGGGACTTTGATTTCTGCTCAAAAAAGTTTTGATGTTAAAAAGCTAGTTTTATTGACATTTTTAGTAGGTTGAAATATTGGGCCTTATCACACACCCGGCACAAAAAGGCGCAATATGTGTTTGGCGCGATTTGTTGCTATTTTCAGACCAGAGCAACTGTCATTTTCATGTTTTGCACCATGTTGTTTAAATAGCAAATCCATTTGCACCACTTTGTGGACTTATGGGTGTGCTGATCTAAAAAGGGGGTATGTCAAGGTGCATTGTTGGCGCGTTGCTATTTTGAGGAACTGAAATAGACTGCGCCGCTGACCAACTAAAAGCTGCTCTACATTAGCTGGAAATTAGAACTGAATTTAGAAATTGTTTTGAAACTAATCTTAACAAACTAAAATAAATATGCAGGCTAATGGATGTCTTCAGCGGAGTGCTTACAACACTGTTTCCTTAGTCACAAAAGAGAGAAAGAGAAAGTAAAGAGAGCGAATGGAGGAGACTCATTCTTTATCCTTGCAGCAGATAGTCTGTTTAACTGTTTTCTCACTAGTGAAGCGCTCAGTTTTTCCACTTACAAAGTCCGCCATGTAAATAGCAAATGTGCCATGGCACTTAAAGGGAATGAGAGAAGAAACTCTGATTGGTTTAATGCACGTTATACTCAAAACACACCCATAACTCATTAAGAGAATAAGCACAAACCTATTAGACCATGCTCCGCGGCGCAAAGCATTTTTTTCTGTCCTTAAAATAGCAAAAGTGGATTCGGACATGCCCTTCTTTCGCGCTATTCGCTTTAGACTTTGCGCCTAGATCGTTAAAATACACTGTTAAAAAAAATCCGTAAAATTTACGGAAAAATACCGGCAGCTGTGGTTGCCAGGATTTTTCCGTAAAAAATACGGAAGTTTTATAGAACTGTTTAAATTCACGAACAATAACTGTATTTCATGAACTGATACAATGATCAGTTCACAAAAACGTAGCTTAGTATCAAATTATTTAATGTATTCATGTGTGACTGCAATTAGCAAACAGATTTTTAATCCATTAGTAACTCCACAGTTACATTTAAGCAAAAGAAGATGCAGCAGAACATCAGATACTCTGATTTCATCTTGGACTTGCACACAGACGCTACTATCCTCCACAATGGTGACACAAAAAATGTTTTACAGTACTTTGCTGTTTTTTTCTTGATTTTACGGTAAAATACTGGCAGCTGTGGTTGCCAGTAATCTACTGTTTTTAAACATTTTACGGTCGTAAATTCAATTTACAGAATATTTCCGTGAAAAATACATTCCACATTGTGCATTTTTCATCGAACACATTTAACCCCTCAAATCCCAGAGCAAAATCCTCCCTAGTGTCCTCACTACAGAGGGTTGAACACTCAGGCAGTGATGATGTTAATGAGATAATTAAGTATCTAATTAAAGGAGGATTGAGAATTATTGATCAACAACTGTTAATAAGCAGAATCACTGAAGGAAAGACAAACAAGACCAAATAACACAAATCACAGCCAAAACCCAAGATGAAATCAACTGAAAATTAAACTCTAAATAAAAATAATAATTTATAAAAATAAAACAAATTACACAATAAAACAATCAGGAGCTTCACTTATTATTGACATTTGACTTTTTCTGTCGTGAACATAAGTTTTTAATTAAATTTTTGTTTATTTTAAATCACCATGACGGAGGTCAGTGTCTGCTTTAGTTGGGCTCTTCAACTTCTTATTATAACATTAGTTTATAATTGGTTGCTATAATTAATTGTGTTGATCACACTATTTTATAGCATGAAAAGCCAGAAAAAAAAACTATAGTAATAAGTCTAATAAGATTAACTATGACATCAAAGCCACTCTCGCCTGCTTGTTAACTCGTTCAGTATCTTGCTAATTGTGTGTAAGAAATTAATAACATACATTAAAGAAACCACTGGAGCTTCAGAAATCAATGATTGTTTAACAGGTCTAAATACACTGCTTATAATGAGAAAGTTTGAACTATGGCAGAACTTAAAAACACACAGACATCAACAATTAGTCTTTGAATCTCAATAATGGTGACAAAAATAAATAAAAAACAACCCAGAACAATACAAAACAATCTACTGAAATATAACACCGCTAAAACAAAATAAAATAAAGGTAAAGAAAGTAATTTTAAGAACATAAAGCTGCATGATTACCCAGCATGCATTGCGGCATGAATGAATCATGCAGATTTTTCATTTTAGCAACCATGGTTGAGGCTCATATCCTAATTCTTGATGTCTGTGTGTCTTAACTTACATGACACTCTGATAATTAATTTCTATTATTTCCTTTCTAATAGTTTGTTGACCCTCCATGTCAAGCTGCAGTATCGTCTCAAACAATGATAAAATATTTTTCAATATTTTAATTAACTAACTTACACAATACATGGCACTACATCTGTAACAATTAATAACATTTAGTATATCATTTTTCTCAAGACTTCTTTTTTTTTTGCTATAACCGATGAATTTCAGAAACTCAGTTATAACAGCCAGAGAAACATTTAGATAACTTTGGAAAGGATCAAGAGCCCAACTTAAGCAGCTTCTGATCTCCTCGATGGTGAGGTCAAATGAAATATTCTCAATAAAAAAATATAAACCTCTGTTAATTATCAAATATTCTTGCATGATATGACAGAAAAGAAGTCAAACTGTAATCAGTGAAGCTGGCAATGCTGTTATTTAATGGAGTTGTTTAATCCTGTTTTAATTCAGTTGGTTTGGTGTGAGGCTGTGTGTGTAGTTTTTTTTCTTCCTACAATTTCTTATTCCTTCAGTGATTGTGCTTGTTAACAGCAGCTGTTCAGTCATTTGTCTAAATTCAGTCATTTGTGGTCATTTACTTTCTATAGTGAACTAAACTAATTGACTAATTTAGGGACTAGTGAATGAGGGTGTATGGTGAGATTTCAGACACTCTGCCTACTTTCTCGAAAACAAAGGTTTGATCTTTTACAGTTATTTTCCGTATTTTATACGGAAATGAGCTGTTAATCATTCTACAGATTTTCACCGTAGATTATACAGACTTGTACTGTTAAAATCACGGACATTTTTTACAGTGTAGAGCACAATATGTTGTCTGTGCTGGTGATGTAAATTGCCATAAAAGAATGGTAATTAGCTGTCATTTTACAGACTTATTTCATCGTGTAATTTCTCATAAAATAAATTGTATCAGTTTTTAAAAGTGAAATGGATAAAAGATAAAAAGTTTCAACAACACAAGTTTACAGATTAACCTAGTCAAAACTCAAAACATAAAAAGCACAAAATACATAAAATGATAATAATGTATAGTTCGCATATTTTATTTTTTATAATTATTATTTCTATTGCTATAAAGGAATGGGCAAATTTTTGAAACAAAAAAGACGTGAACTCGAATGACAGTAAGTGGAACTTATTATATATTATAATTATTATTTATTCTACTATTATGTTTCTAAATGTGCATTCAAAAAAACGGCTGTTGTTTAAACCCCAATTTTGGTCAAATATAAACAAAGCCAAAGACTAATTTAAATAGATTTAAAACATTCACCCATATTCACCAAAATACTGGGTTGAAACAGCACTTTTTAAGAGTGTAAAAACATAAAACTTCCCCATTATGATGCAGACCCACTGAACTGTGACGGACACAGAAATGAATACACACTGAAACATTACGCACATATATTTTCATAGTAGACTGAATACTTTGATTTCAAAAGTTAAGGGAAAGAAACTTTGTAAAAAGAAAGGAGTTTTCTGCTATTTGGTTTTCAAAACTGCATTCGTGACCTCCCACACTGTGACTATGGAGCATGTGAATAATGGACCTGTTTTCTGGACCCAGAGGGGGGAGGAAAAAAATGTAAATTTCTTTCAGTGCACAGAACAATTGAATGCTGGATCCATGAAAAATGTTGTAAGTGTTGCAGCACATCAGTGATTTAAGATAGCTATTACCAGAAAGAAAGAAAAAGAAAAAAAAAACACATTTTAATAGCTTTAGAAAAGTACATGTGAATCCACACACACACACATACACAATGTTGGCTGGTATTTATGCCCTGGATCTAAATTGTTTATGGGTTTAGCCTCTCATTTAGATCATCTTATTGTCCACAATATAAAATACATTAAGCGCAGCTCTATACTTCGGTGTGTTGATGTGACTTTAACAGCCCTGGTTTCAGCAAACAGTAACACCACAGCAATCCATTTCTGCTCCACCATCATTAAAATTTCCACTGCTCTCATACGTGGCGTCCTCTTAATGCCTGGCTGAGTCAGAGAGAACACCTCATTCACTTTAAACCCACATCTCAGTTCTACACCACCAATCACATTGCTCAGGTTCACCATTACTGTCCTCAAATTATATAAGCATACACTTGTTTCCTGTGATTATGATGAACAGGTGTAATTTACTATCTATCTATCTATCTATCTATCTATCTATCTATCTATCTATCTA
>CAIGQQ010038184.1:1730967-1752282 GCA_903798035.1 Danio albolineatus
TCTGTCTGTCTGTCTGTCTGTCTGTCTGTCTGTCTGTCTGTCTGTCTGTCTGTCTATCTGATGTTACATATGACTGATGTTAGACTGAAAATCAATGTTGAAATTAGTGTTATTTTGTGTATGTCTGCACAAGAACACCATGATAAATGTTAAGTGATTAAATATCTGTTATATTACGATTTACAGGTGTTTATGTTACACTGAGGTTTTGTAGAGTTACTATTGGTAGTGAAGAGTAGAGCCTGGTTTTATAAGGATGGGCTAAAAATTTTCATAAATATATAGTAAAATTAGCACATGCTTGTCTGCTGATAATAACATTTAACCATGACTCAAGTTTAATGTTGAACAATGTGTTTATGCATGCAACCTAATTCATTTAAGTAAATGTATTTGTTTGATGCAAAATGTCAAATAAAGTTCTTAACTTAATTTGGACTTTGAGCTTAAATATTTACAATGCAAATGTACTGTATCTGAACTTATAATGTTTCCACTGCATCTATCTGTCTCAGCAAACACTGATGTTTTTTGCTTTGGTAAATGTTAGTAAATGAATCTTGAAATAATTTGTAAAGGCAAAATTATTAGCCCTCCACTAAAATTTTAGTTTATTTTGTCAAATCATTGCCAATTGCTGTTAAATAGATAAAAGTTTCTCAACACATTTTAAACATAACAGTTTTAATAACTAATTTCTAATAATCAAATACTTTTGTCATTCTGTAACCAAAGGGGAAGTCGGGTGACAACGGAGTGAGGATCCATGTGCAGTTTAAACATCAGGCAGGCAATGGTCAACGGGTACAAACAGTAGCATGAGAAACAATCTAGAAGCGTAGACAAGTCACAAGCAATGAAGTCAGTACAGGTGGCAATAACATAAACGAGGACACAAGGCTAGTGTTAAGAAACAAGTAAAGACTAGACAGAGAACATTTCGTAATGTTATAGCAAAACAAGACTCAAAATGTGAGAGTTTAGGAGCAGTGTATATAGTCTGTGTAATCAGTCTTTGATCATCTTCTAGCTGTGCATGTAATCATCGGTGATACGGAAACAGGTGTGTGAGGTGCGTGACGGGATTTGTAGTTCATAAGGTGACAGAATTGTAGTCTGAGAGATGGTGCTTACCAGTGATCTGTCAGCCTGGATTGCTGGAGATCACTTTGCTATGAAGACAGTACATGATATTTTACTAGTTTTAAGATAGTAGTATTCAGCTTTAAGTCAAATTTAAAGGATTAACAAAGTTAACTAAGTTTAACTAAGTTTTTAATCAGACATTGCACTGTAGCCAATGAAAAAAAAACTCTTAACGGGCAAATAATATTTTTTGACAATAACAATTAATTATAAAAGAGAACGCTGCTTTCATTCCAGCCAAACTAAAATAAATGCGACTTTTTCTTGCATAGAAAAATACACAATGAAATACCTAGAAAATATCCTTGATCTGTTAAATATGACAAAAAGGGCATCTACTGCATAAAACATATGCCGAAATTGTTGGTGGTCCATTCCGCTGTGGTGACCTCTAATAAATAAGGGACTAAGCCGAAGAAAAATAAATGGATTAAATATTTGAAAAACAATTAAAACTTCACAGGAGGGCTAATTATTGTTCCCTCATCTGCACAATATAAATTATAATGTTCAAATAGTAGATGGAGAAACCCTATAAACCCATCATTATTGATTATAATTATCACTGAAATAAATAGCAAGCACTAAAATCCACTCAGAACACCCAAGCAACCACATAGCAACATCCTGGCAACCACCCACAACACGAGTTTTGCACAAGAATTACCACTCACATTTTTCTCTCAGATAAATATACCAAAGCAACAGTTTCCAAACGTCTGCATCCAAACCTGCCAGCCTCAAAACCCAGATTTTACATCATAAGAGGACCGTGAACATGATTTTTCCCATCAGCGTTCCAGTATATTATTACAGCAGGAACAACCAGACGTGGTGCTGGAATATTCCGGCGTGTTTGTGAAGCTGTGCATTGACTCGCAGGAAGTGTGTTCGCACGCATTTGGAGGGAAACCAAGAACATTGATTTCTTGGCTCGAGGACACCCACCACCCCCTGAAATGCGGTTTACGGTGAGAGTAGCAAATCAACATGCTCACATCACAGTCCCAACTAAACAGATCTGTCTCAATTTTTATGCC
This sequence comes from Danio albolineatus, assembly GCA_903798035.1. NCBI lineage: Eukaryota > Metazoa > Chordata > Actinopteri > Cypriniformes > Danionidae > Danio > Danio albolineatus. The sequence goes on from CAIGQQ010038184.1 coordinate 1,733,154, forward strand.
TATCAACACCCCTTCCCACCAAAATTACCAAATACACTTTCTCGCTTAAAAAAAAAACAGTTAAATATGCAGGGTTTCACACAATCGATTTCTGTTGGGACAATATGAAGGAATTAAGTTAGCTTATTAGTTTTTTACAAATTCATGTGGATTGAACATAAAACAAATTAGTTGTCCCAAAAGAAAAACAATAATTGTGTTGTTTATTCATTTTAAATAAGTAATTTGGACAAACATAATTTTAAAGTGTAGTTTTTCCATCCCAGACTTATTCTGAAAACGTTCCCCTATATACATTTCTGGAGAGCGCCAAATATGTCCCAGGAGCTACATTTTTTGCAGTTTTTGCACAGAGGCTGCTGTGTTAGCTATTTGAAATCTCAAATTTCTCTTGTGAGGGCCATTCATGCCTGCTGTTCTCGAGTAAATCCACCAGAGGCCGCTGTCGACTGACTGGCTAATCAACTGGACAACACCTCCTCCTTCCTTAAACCCAACCAATAGTGTTTCCAAAAGCACTGACTGAAAATTTTTTGGCTTCTGTTTTTGTCTTACCCACTTTTTGGAACCATTCTTTGCCGGACTTGAACCCTGTTTTCGTGGTCAACTCCTCTCTGCGTCTCAAGTTTGCAGATGCTTAAGGCGAGCTACTGGACAAACTGGTAATAGCGGGAAAGCCGTCCATGCGGAGGTAAGCGACCAGCTAGTAAGCGAGAAAAAGAACACCGTCATATCGCCCTGTAGTATTCATTTTAAGCCCCGGTCTGATCACACGATTTTTATTGTTGGTTACCAAAGTCACTATGCCAGAATACGCGATTTTAATCTTGATAAAATCAAGCGAGCGTTAGTTCCCAAAGCAGCTAATTTCAATCTCAATAAACACTGATGCTTGCAGACAACTAATAGGCTAACTACATTATTCACGGGCATTCGTTATGACATGGATAGGATCAAACTTATGATTCCTTTTTAATATTAAGATATTTTCTTTGAAATCTAAATGTATATTTTCCTGCCATGGGTTTCTTATTAAACAGTCCCTCGCCTGAACTTGCAGCGAGTTAGAGCACGTAAGCAGCAGCAGGGAAAAATCTGATTTAAAATAATGACATATTTAAAAATTAGCAAATATATAACTGAGATCTGTGATACAATCACAGTAAAGCATTCATTAAATCCTCATTTTCCTCAGAGCGAGTGAAATAAATCATCCACCCGTACAGTTGAGTAGTGGAAGGGCACAAACAAAATTATAATTAATTTATTTTTCTTGGAAAAAATATCTTTTGAAAATAATTTCGTTTGCTATAATTTTTAAATTAATTATCTTTTGTTGGTCAGTTATCTATAAACAAGAATAACAAATAACATTTGAGGTGATACACTTCAGAAGTCTGCTATATGCACCAAAACATGAATTGCAGTGAGATTGCGTTAGTTTGTTAAATAAAACAATAATCTAGCATAAATAAAATTAAAGTAACATTTTCACAGTTTCAGAGCAGCCTATATTAAACTGTTTTCACAGTTAATGACAAAATTGAATGAGCAGTAAATGCTTTTGCGATGTATTCTCAGCACTGAACATGTTTCCAGATTACCTGGGATGAACAAACTCTGTTGGTAGAATGAGAGAACTCAGAAACTCATTGTGAGAATGAAGATGTCTGCATATTTGTGCCAGTCTGTCAGATAAAATTGCTTAAAACACCTTAATATTTTAGAAAAGGTAGTTAAAGTTTGCATAATCAATGACTGATCTTATGCACCTGTCACCCATACACAGCCTATTTTTTGATTACCTGACCAGCCCATTAACAGCAGCACCCACTGATATAACCAAGAAATGATGTGCTCCTATTGCACAGTGTCACCCATGTGACGGAACTCATCGTGAAGAATAAGAAAAAAATTAAACATGCTAGACATTCTGCGATGGTGTCGTGAGGCGTCGCAGGCATGGTATCGGTTGATGTGAACTATGCCACATTACACAAGAAGAAACAATTGAATCTTGTGTCACCATGCCCATTTGTCATTTATGAATCCCCACGACACCCTACGTCAAGGAAATCACACTGAAATCATGACAAATTTGTGTGATCTGAACAGGTTTTAAATATGAAATGCAGCCATACATACTTCTGGCTACATAATTCACGATCTCCAGAAATGTATATATGGCTATGTTTTCAGAAGTGGATTTTTTTGTCTGTTGTGTCCCTGCAGGTCAAGTCAGGCCTTTTTTTAAACATGACAAATCTGTTGTCTTCAATGGTGGCGTCTTCATCCTTCACACTGATGCAGCTGTTGCAAAAAGCAATGAATGTCGGCAACATCATCTCCCACTCCATTTTTTTTGTTTGACGTGTTCCAAAGCATTATTACTTTGTGTGACATTACAACCACAGCGCATTCCCAGCTGCAGACATATATAATTTAAAACTCTGTGTGATGGAGGATTTTTTTCTTCTTCAGGGTAGCAGACATACGCGCTGTTGGGTGTCAACAGATCCTTCCTCATCACAGCGAGCTGAGTCAGAGAGCTGAAGAACCGAGAGACTGCGGGACAGAGAGCGAGCCAATGGAAACTGTATGTATCGTTTGGCTGACATTGTTCGGAGGATGTTGTGTGAAAAACATGACAGGAATGCAGGGTTGATTTGTTTTTTCTAATGTGCCTGCATGACTTGTGTATAGGAGCATAACAAGCTTTTTGCCTTACTTGACTGGATGCTGCAACAAAAAACAGACAATCAATTCTATCTGTAACAAAATGCGGTATCATCATGTTTATGGACACTGCACAATAGAAATGACATGTTTTTTTTTTTCTTAGAGTAGTAGCTATAGCTGGTACTAAAGGCATAACACAGCTACAGTCTAAGAAACAATTTAAAATAGGTTCAATGTAAAGCAGAAGCTGTAGCAGTAATACAGTACTGCTATGCTTTTGGACACCATGGGACCATTTTAGCTATCATGGAATATTCATGTTGTTGTTGTTTTTTAATTACTTCACCCAGAAATGAAATTTTGTTCTTAATTACTTACTTCATCTTTATAAGACAAATTAAGACATTTTTTGAGAAATTCGAGAGCTCTCTCATCTTCTATTTTGACTTTGAACGTCTCATCACCATTCCTGTCCATGGAGGATGAGAGAGCTCTCGGATTTCATCTAAAATACAATAATTTGTTTTCTAAAGATGAAGGAAGGTATCAGAGGTTTGGAAAGACATCAAAGTGAGTAATTAATAACAGAATCCTATTCATAATATTTATATCATTTAAAAGGATAGTTCAGAATTTAAATAATATGGTGATTTTTGACTGATATAGACTGTTATATAAATACGATACATATTTTTTTAGTAGCTTTGCATGTACTGTTTTTGTTCTGAAATGAATGCACATCAAGTGTAAATAGTACTCTAAGGCACTTCCAGGTAAACTAATTCTAAAACGCTGTTCAAACATTTGGGCTTGAAAAGATTTTTTTCTGATATTTTGATGTTTCTGCTACTTAATAATTGCACTGTAAAAACATCCTAATTGCCTTCAATTTCTGAGCTGAATCAAATTAATCTATTGAGTCCATTTAACTTATATATTATCTTAAACTGACTTAAAACGACTTGCTTAATTTGCAAAATTAAGTTACAACATGATTAACTAAGTTACAATGAACTAAAAACATATGTTGTTATGAGTAATTGATCAGACATTTTTTTTAAGTGTGGTTAAAAAAATTGCAATACATATTAGTCTATATTATATGACCCAGTTTATTTAACCTAATCTATCAGAAACCTAATGATGGACAGCTAAATGTTTTGTGGAAGTTCTTTGATTCAATTCAATTCATCTTTATTTCTATAGTGCTTTTTACAGTATAAGTGTGCCAAAGAAGCCTAATATAGATGACGTGCTAGTAAATTAAAACCGCTTCAATTCAGTTGTTACAGTTGAAGCACATTTTAGAGAGGCAGTTCTATGTGAGGTTTACAATGCAAGTGAAGTTTAGATCTTTGATGAAAATACTTTTCCTTTGTGCACACTGTAGTTATAAATGTCACATTTGATCAACTTTATGAATGTTTGCAGAATAAAAATATATGAAAATATGATTACATTAAAATTATTATTAAAACTATATAAAATTAAAAACAAATGTACAAACCACAAAACATTTGAATAAAATAGTACTGGGTCCAACAAAAATTCAGTGCGCTCTAAACAGCCCCTTAAGGATTTTTCAGGGAAATATTTTTTAAAATATTTATATCGTAAAATAACTAATTTTGTGATGGCTTTTGTGAAAACTTAAGACATTTTGTGTTTTGCTGTGAAATTATCTTGTAAACTTTATTTCAAGAACCATTAAATTTGCAAAATCCTGGAGGCACAAACTATTTTTCTAAGGTTTTTATTAATATAAACTAAAAACAGGTAACATTTGTTGGACATGACAACACTTTAAAAGAAGCATTCAGGGGGGAAAACAACACTTTGACCGTGAAATTCACCTGCTTTTAAGTGTTTCAGTTGGACTGTTGTTGGAGTACAGCTTGTGTAATTGTGTGTGAGCGTGAGCCTCATTACTGTCGCTTCTGATACTGTAGTCATGGTAAAACAGAATTGATAACGAGTTCAGAGCAGTCAAGGGACTTACTGCAGAGCGGGATAACTAACTACCAAGTGTGTGTGTGTGTGTGTATATTTGAGAGAGAGTTCTGAACAATATTACCGCTGTGTGTGTGAGTGCATATGTGGTGTCTTCTAATAAAAATGAAATTGTTTCCAATCAAAACTATTAAGCCTCATCAGCAAATGAATAACGCAGTGTGATGATTAACAGATGGGTGACGGTGTGCAGGAAGGGATTTTCTAAGCACCACAGGATGTTCCTCAGTTCTCTTTCCAGCAGAATCAGGTTTAGTCTGAGCCGCCCAGAGCTAATCTGACATATAAAGGGGGAGTTCACCCGAAATTAAAATACTGTCATCATCTACTCGCCCTAATGCTGCTCAAACCATATGTTTTACCTGCCTACATTATCTCACTGACTTACTAACTAGAAAAATACAGAAAAATGGAGAGACAGATAGACTAATGTATTAACATAGAATAATAGAATGATAGAACAGCAGATAAAACAATAGAATAATGCATAGAACGATAGAACGTTTGATAGAACGATCAATAGAACAATTGACAGAATGATCAATAGAACGATTGATAGAATGATCAATAGATCAATAGAATGATAGATAGAATGATAGAACGATTGATAGAACAACAGATAGAACAATAGAACAATGCATAGAATGATAGAATGATCAACAGAACGATTAATAGAACAATAGAATGATCGATAGAGTGATCGATAGAATTATCAATAGAACGATCGATAGAACAATAGAACAACTGATAGAACAATAGACTGATAGAACAATAGATAGAACAATAGAATAAACGATAGATCAATAAATGTAAAATTTATATAACAATAGACAGACAGACAGACAGACAGACAGACAGACAGACAGACAGACAGACGGGTGGATGGATGGATGGATGGATGGATGGATGGATGGATGGATGGATGGATGGATGGATGGATGGATGGATGGATGGATGGATGGATGGATGGATGGATAGATAGATAGATCAATAGAACGACTGATTGATAGAACAATAAATAGATTGATAGATCAATAGATAGAATGATAGATAGAACGATGAATGATAGAATGATTGATAGAACAACAGATTAATGCATAGAATGATCAACAACACGATTGATAGAACATTAGAATTATTGATAGAATGATCGATAGAATGATAGATTGATAGAACAATCAATAGAACGATAGATTAATAGAACAATAGAACAAACGATAGACAAAAACTTATATAACAATCGATAGAAAAGATTGATGGAACAATAACGATAGGGCAATAGATAGAACGATCAATACAACGATCAACAGAATAATCAATAGAATAAAAATTAGAATGATAGAATATTAGATAGAATGACAAATGATAGAATAATTGATAGAACAACAGATAGAACAATAGAGTAATGCATAGAATGATCAACAACATGATTGATAGAACAATAGAATTATCGATAGAATGATCAATAGAATAATTAATAGAATGATCAATAAATTGAGATCGATAGAACAATCAATAGAATGATAGATCTATAGAACAATAGAAAAATTATATAACATTCGATAGAACTATAGATAGTACAATAAATAGAAAGAGAATGATAAGTCAAAAAATATTAAAAAAATATAAACAAAATAGTATGATAGAACAATGCATAGAACAATGCAACGATCAATTGAACGATTGATAGAACGATCAATAGATGATCAATAAAACAATCAACAGAATGATCAATAGAACGATCAATTGAACAATCGATAAAACGATAGAACAATAGAATGGCCGATAGAATGATAGATAGTTAAATCGATAGAACAATTGATACAACAATAGATAGAACAATGGATAGAACGATCAATAGAACAATCGATAGAACAATTGATGGAATGATAGATCGATAAGACTGTAGATAGAAGAGTAGATCGATAGAACAGTGGATAGAACAATAATTAGAGAGATAGATAGAATGATAGATCAATAGAACATTACATAGAACGAGTGAACAATAGATAGATAGTGCAATAGATAGAATATGTCTGTAAAGTCGCACAGGTAAACACACTGCATGTGAAAAGCTGGCTAATAATGCATGACCCCAAATGTCTTTCCCTTCAACTTCAGTAAATGAAAAAGTGAAAAATGGCTTTCCGGTGCCCTTTAAGGCATCTATGAGGTGTCCTTATCCTGCACGCGCTTCAGAAGATTCCAGAACACAGTGACTCTCTGCCGCTGGGTTACGCTCACACACATAAAAACACACGTATTTGCACAACAGACCATTATTATGATGTGATGAAAAAAGCTTACAAGCCAAATGAAACTAACACATACACTGATTGATTTCTTATCAGCCAAGAAGCCCACACACAAATACAAATGACAAGGACAAATGCGTACACACACACGCACACGCACACACACACACAGCACGACTACCCATCTGGACTGCAGCATTGGCCAGTGAACCATGAAATACTGCAACTGTTTGCTTTAGTGCTAGAAATTCTGAAGAAAACAGGCAAAATTACACTTCTTATAATTGAGCAAATACACACACAAACACACACACACCTAATGCTTAATCCCAGAAACACACTATAAGACATGACCTTATACAATTCTGTAGACATCAAAGGGGTTTAAACTGTAACTTAAGCCTTCTTGTCATTTACAAAGTCACAGAGCAAGTGAGACGGTAAAGGGAGAGAGGGAGGACACAGAAAAAGTCTTACTCAGATTTGTTAAGACAGGGTCCAAAATTAGCACTCACCAAGCCCCAAATGAGAGCAGTCTTTTTTTGTTTTGGTCAGTAAACTGAATATGCAAAAATGATGAGTAATGCATGCAGAATATAAGAACCATCATACATGAGTTTCCTCAATGTAAAGTAGTTGGCATTAACATTTGTGACATCTTTATCTTATGTGTAACTAAGCAAAATTGTTAAATAATACATACACAATATAAGAACCATTATATATAATATATTCATTCATACATTCATTCATTCATTCATTTATTCATTTTCCTTCCCTTTAATCAGGGCTCGCCACAGTGGAATAAACTGCCAACTTATCCAGCATATGTTTTACACAGTGGATGTCCTTCAGTTGCAACCCAGTACTGGTAAACACCCATATACACACATACACTAGGGCTAATTTAGTTTATTCAATTCACCTGTGCTGCTTATCTTTGGACTGTGGGGAAAACTGAAGCATCCGGAGGAAACTCACACCAGCATGGGGAGAAAATGCAAACTCCACACAGAAATGCCAACTGACCCAGACGGGACTCAAACCAGCGACCTTCTTGCTGTAAGGTGACAGTGCTAACCGCTGAGCCACCATTTATTTTTTATATATATATTTATTATTTTTATGTTTTATTTTTTTATTTTTCCTTAAGTTCACTTTGTACATGGTAAAAAAATGCAGAGTTCCACACAATTCATGTTGTGTAACAAATCCATTAAGTCATGGCTGTCCCAACTCGGTCCTGGAGGGCCAGTGTCCTGTAGTGTTTAGCTCCAACCCTAATCAAACACACTTGAACCAGCTCATCAAGATCTTACTAGATATACTGGAAACGTCCTGGCAGGTGCCTTGAAGCAAGTTGGAGCTAAACTCAGCAGGACACCGGCCCTCCAGGACCGAGTTTTGACACCCCAGCATTACGTTAACATAACTAATTTAAGTAGATAAACAAAGTTACATTAAGTTTCCCAAAATAATCTTCAGAACTGTGTTGTTTCAGCTCATATTACATAAGTAGTTTTAACAAGCAACAAAACTCTTTTATTTGAGTGTATACAGGGATTAAATAAATTAAGCAAATGGTGCATAATATAATAAAGCTTATTTATGATCACTGAGTTTCCTCAATGTGTACAGTAGTATAGTTGCCAATAGCCTGTTTAAAGCTGAAGTGTAGACTTCAGCATGACAAACATAGATGGAACTACAATTTTCATTCACATCATATTTATTAAAGGGGCAGTGCCAAAAATCTATCTCTTCCTCTGCTTATTTCAAAATTTTCAATTTTTTTTTTTTATTCTGTTTGGGTTTCTTCTGTTAAGCACAAAAGATAGTGAAAAATGTTGGAAAAACCTGCCATTGACTTCCATGGCATTTTTTTGTTTCCATTATGGCTGCTTTTTTCCAACCTTCTTCAGAATATCTACTGTCGTCTTCAACAGCAATAAACACATAAACATTTAAAAAAACCTATGAGGAAATGTAGAATTTTTTTATTTTTTTGGGTGAACTATCGCTTTAAATTACATAACATTATGAATTCAGACCACTCTGTACAAGCACACAGCTTTAATCACAAGCACACCCTCTGCTGCAGCACAAATATGCTAAAATGCATGCAGGACTTCGTAGAAAATGTAATGTTTACAAAAAGAGCCCGAGGTTCTGCGCTGTCAGAGCAAGTGCTATTTCTAAAGATTAAATCACTGTGAGTGACAGATGATTAAACCACAGAGACAGATATTTGTTCTTCAGGACATCCGACATACACAGCGAGCCATTACTCATTGTTAACTTTGCCTTATGAAAAATAACCTATACAAATTCTCTGGAAGAGGTAAATTGTGCCCTGCAAGCATGTGTTTGTGCCTCTGATGGTCTGAATGAAATGCCAGTTTTTGTCTTGTGACTTTATTATGATCATATAAATGCACCATAATTATAAGGGTATCCTTTTTTCAGTTTTAGTTAATGGGACTAATTTTCTATCCTTTTGCAAAATCACATTTAATCTAACCCTTTTCCACCCTCTTTTTCTTTTGAGCTTGTTTTGCTGCTGTCAACAGCCTCTTTGCGCATAAAATGAACAGTTCTTTGCCGTGCTTGCAGATTAAGTAAACAATAAGTTTGCTGTCATGTCAATTATAGTTTGCGCTGCTCCATCTTTCAATAACAACCTCTCTGCGATGCCTGTGTTACATTGTGTGACGGGTTCACAAACAATCCATGCTGAAATATGCCACTAAAAAATTCCTAAGGTCAGAGTAACGTGACCCAGATCTTGTTAAAAATCAACTTCAGCCACACTGGGATCATTCAGAAAGGATAACAACAGGAGCCTCACACAACCAGGAACATTTCCAGCATTTTAATCATAACATTCTGTCTTTTTTTTTCTTTCAAATTTCTTTTATTGGGTTATTTATAAGGAATATGAATTACGACATACATTTACTCATCCTGGCATGTTGTTGTTAACACTACCCCAAATAAACACTTCCAACTTCCCATTGAAATAACTAAATAAACATAAATTAATTAATTAATAATTAATAAATTATTAATAAAATTAACAAAAAAAATGAAAATCAATAATAAATATGTATTATTATTATTATTAGAATTATTGCTCAGCTTAAGAATCAAGAGAGTTAGCCAGCAGATCATCTAAAAAGGGGCGCCACACCTTGTCAAAGGTCTTTAAAGAACAAGAAAGTGATAATCAATTATTTTTTCCAATTTAATGCAAGTAAACACTTATTTTATCCATGCATTGAAAGAGGGTGGAGAGACATGTTTCCACTTTAACAGGATGAGACGTGTCTTGCTAGTAAATTAGTAAAAGCTAAAGGCTTTCGGACCATTACTGACAGGTTAGCATCTACTACCAACCCAAAAAAGCTCTTTCATTTTTTTAAGTTGTTTTTAACATGGGGGTAGGGCTCATCTCATATACTGATAATAATATATTTCAAAATATAGCATCTTTTTGGTAAATTCAATCAATTAATTGAATCAATTTCTGTTTAAAGGAAAGATCTTTTACCACATTTCTAAACGTAAAAGTTTTAATAGCTAATTTCTAATAACTGATATCTTTTATCTTTGCATGATGACAGTACATACTATTTTACTAGATATTTTTCAAGATACTAGTATTCATCTTAAAGTGACCTTTAAAGGCTTATAGGCTAAGGTTAATTAGGCAAATTATAGGGTAATTAGGTAAGCCATTGTATAACAGTAAGTTGTTCTGTAGGCAATCGAAAAAAATATTGCTTAAGCGGACTAATAACATTGACCTTAAAATGGTTTTTAAAAAATTAAAAACTGCTTTTATTCTAGCCAACATAAATCAAATAAGACTTTCTCTAGAAGAAAAAATATTATAGGAAATATACTGTGAAAAACTCCTTGCTCTGTTAAACATTATTTGGGGAAAAAATAAAAATAAATTCACAGGAGGGCGAATCGTTTTGACTTAGAACACATAGAAAGGTGTATCAAAGTATTTAGTCAAAAAAGTACTTATTTGTGATGCTTTATCTCAATTTATTTAGGGCTTCAGGGCAAATGTTGGATTAGGAATGTAAAAATATCAAAAATATTAATGAAATATAAAAACTTTGAGGTGGCATGGTGGCTCAGTGGTTAGCATTGCCGCTGCACAGCAAGAAAGTCGCTGGTTCGAGTCCCGGCTCATCTGGCAATTCTGTGTTGAGTTTGCATGTTCTCCCCGTGTTCACGTGGGTTTCCTCCGGGTGCTCCGGTTTTCCCCACAGTCCAAAGATATGCGCTATAGGTGAATTAGATAAAGTAAATTTTAAAGTACCAATGTGTGTGAATAAAGTACCATTGTGTAAGTGTGTGAATGCAAGAGTGTATGGGTGTTTCCCAGTACTGGGTTGCAGCTCGAAAGGCATCCACTGTTTAAAACATCTGCTGGGTAAGTTGGTGGTTCATTCAGCTGTGGTGACCCCTGATAAATGAATGGACTAAGCCGAAGGAAGATAAATGAATGAATGAACAAAACCTTTGAAGTAAAATATTGCTAAATGGAATGCAAAATGTAAATATTGTACCTAGAAGTCTTACTCTCTGTGCTGCTATTTAAGTGTAATATTGCACGGAAAAACTATTTCAGTAAACAATTTATTTTGCGACATCATGATAAAACCAATGAGTATAATATGAAATTATAGACTTTTTGACAATACAATATATTTCAACATGTTATGGTGGGAACTTCATTCATTCATTCATTTTCTTTTCAGTTTAGTCCCTTTATTAACCTGGGGTCGCCACAGTGGAATGAGCCTCCAACTTATCCAGCCTGTTTTACGCAGCGGATGCCCTTCCAACCGCAACCCATCCCTGGGAAATGGAGCAACAAGTTCAGAAACATTGAATTAAAATTTTTGGGTGAATTATCCCTTTAACTTACAATTCAAACTTTTAATTTCATACAACAGTCATCAGTACGAATTAACCATGCTAAACTGGACATTCTGACGGTGTAAAAAATCTATATATGCGACATCAAAGAAATGTCAAATTTAATGAAATTTATCAAATTGCTTGGTCTAAACCAGGGGTGCCCAAAACTTTTTCTTGCGAAGGGCCAAAAACCAAACTAGAGTGGGCAGAAGGTAAATATAGCTGTCATGGGTAATTTCATAATTTATTTAATAATAACTAGAAAACACTGCTTTATATTAACTACTACAGTATAATTTGTTTTACATTTGATAATGAACTTACTACAGTAAAAACAATCTCATAACAGAACGGAGTTAGTTATTGTCTTGATTTGCTTGCCCATGTCTTCTGCATCGTCGAGTAACAGTATTTCTATTTTTAAAAATCAGATTCATTTACAATCTTTAATTGAAACATTAATCTCAGTCTGCTTTTGTGTAGCTCAGCAATAAACAAACAAACAAGCAAAAAAAACTTTGTCGGATGGGAGGGTGGGCCAAATGATAGGTTACAATGGGCCATTTTTGGCCCGCGGGCCCTACTTTGGGCATCTCTGGTCTAAACTATAGTTATCTTGTGATTCCTGATGTGCAGATAACGGGGTGGGGTAAGGGGGTAAGGTTATCTGATTGTAAACTTTTACGTTTTATTATTATTACAATCATTTTGGAAACAAAAACTGAATTACAAAAAAACCTTTTAATTTAAGAACTTTAAATGAATTTTATCGCTCAAACTGGTGACTAAACTGGTGATTTTGCCATAAACCTGTAGTTGCAAAATAAATAAATATGTTAAAAAGTCAGGATTGTGAGGTAAAAATATTTGCAAATAGTTTTTAATTGAATTACTTTGAATTCAAAGCGCAAACTAGCTTGCGTAATTTAGAATCCACATTAGCCTGTCTATAATATTTGTTCAGAAAGTTGCCGAATTGTATGTTTTCATACTGCATTACCTCCTGTTTCAAAAGATCAAGTAAATTTCCTTATCATATTGCCCTTTTAATCATGCAATTAATTCATTGAAATTGTAGAAAAGTAATAAATGTAAAGCACGAGTGCGTGAAGATGGACGTCGGCCGAGGGTGTTTAGGTTTACCCTACTGCCCAATTATGACCCCTGTCCGACAGCTAATGTGTCCAATTAGAGTAACGCGCAGGCAAACCGCCAGTTCTCTGTCGTTATGGAAACTAGCAGATATGCGATAACTGTTGTATGCTTGTGGTATACTTGTGTCTCAGATGCAATTAATTATTTCCAGCACAAAAACCATTACTTCACACCTCCCCCTCAAATTCACACACATGCACACACACACATACAGACCGAATGTTTTCAGCTCTGTGTAACAGCCTTTCCTCTAATTCATGATTTCACACGCAGGACAAGAAACCGCTGTTGGTTTTCAGTCTGTAATAAAAAAAAAGTATACTACAGTTCCAAACAGCTTTAATACATCCTCTATCAATGACGCTAAACTGTCCTGTATGCACTAAACACTTAGAGACATTGAATACATTTTTAGATTTTTTTTTTGTTGTTTGTTTTTTTACATACAATGAAAGTCAAATAGGTCAGATATTTTATGGATGGCAAAGACTTTTTTCCATGCAGGATAGAAAGTGATACACATTTAGAATAGAAGTGTTCAAACTATTGCAGTTTGTTTTTATTTTGGGTATACTATTCCTTTAAGATTTTAGCGTGTACTCTCTTTCATTCATAAAATAAACAGTTTTTTTTTGCCTTTCCGGAGCTGTTAGAATATGAACAGAAAAACTACAAATTTTCAAGCTAGTTCTGTCAGCATTAAAAAGAACACTCAAACTGTGTGTCAAAACTGATATTTGTCAACCAAGCAAAGGTTCCTAAATGTGTTTTACAGCCATTGACACCACAGAGGAACCATTTATGCTTCCTTAATGGACTTTCAGAAACACTTCTTAAAGGGAACAACAATACTTTACTCATTTGAATACCTTTTCTATAATTTTAGAAATAAAAGTTCAAAAAAAGAGGTATAAGATTTACTGTATACATTAATAATATTTTTGCCTCCTTTTCACAACTCTCTCAGAAATTCAACCTCCCTCCTTCTCATTTTTAGGTACAGATACTATGTCAGTCTAAATATTCCTAAATATTTTATCTTAGAAGGCGAATTTTTAATTTATTTTTAAACTCTCCAAATGCTAGGGGCTTTATTTGTTAATGCTTTTAAAAACAGAACAGATTTTTCTTCTCGTCATTTGAAAGTCGCTTGGGAAGAAGAACAATTTTAATCTCAAAGACTGATTGGGATTCAATGCCTTTTATCTGTTTATTCATGTTCTATAAAATCTAGACACAGCCTTATTCAGTACAAAGTACTACACAGACTTCACTATTCTAAAACAAAGCTTAGTAAATTCTATCCCTCGGTTTCCCCCACACACGACAAGTGTAAAGCTGCTGAGAATACCTTAGCACATCTTTTTTAGTCCTGTGTTCAAATTTTGAGTTTTTGGTTAGAAATATTTCAGTTACTTGCTAAAGTTTACGATTGTGTTTTACTCCCTGACCCAATGATAGCAAGTTTTGAGATCCAACCTTTTTTATTCTAAAACACCATAAAGATTAATAGTGTTGTTTAATTTCTGAAGATTTGTAAGTTTTTTTTCTATCTCTCTTTACACCCATTGCTGTCTTTTTGTAGGTCATACTGTATATGTTTTGTATATCACCATTTTCCCTTGTTTCATGCTTAATGTTACATTTTTTAATGGATTACTGTTTCATGATGGGTTGTCTGTCTGTCTCTTGCTTCTCTATGTCAGCAAAAAGTATAATGAAAAAATTCAAAAATAGTTTTTGTAGTAGTGCCACAGACAAAAAATGCAAAAGTTCTTAAAACATATTTTTTCCTCAGAGTGAAGAACATTTTAATTTATCATGATCTAAAGAACCAAAAAAAAGTGGTTCGCCGACAAACCTCTCTGTCAAAAACACTTAAAAGATAACAAATATTTCAATAAATATCAATATTTATATTTATAATAATCTCAAGGAATGATTTGCTGTTTTTTTATTGGTTCCCAGAGGAACCTTTCAGTTCAGAGTTCCTAAATTAACAACAACAAAAAAAAAATTCAGAGTGAAGAATTTTTTAATTTGTAATGATCTAAAAACCTTTTTCCACTTTACATAACTTTTCTAGTATGGAAAGTTTCCATAAATGTTAAAGTTTCTTGATAGAATTATTGTTACGAAAAAAAAAACACTTTATTTTCAAAAAGTTTTTTTTTTTCTGGGGGTTGCCAGGGATTTTCCTTACCTGTACTTCATGCCGGTGAGTTTCCCAGTGGACTCCTTCAGAGAAATGTGGTGCCTGTGCGTGAAGGAGCCCAGGCTGCGAGCGATCAGAGCCACCGTCCGGAAGCGTGCCCGGGCTGCGCTGGCCGTGTTGGGACTGGACGTGTTCTGCTTGTTTGGCTCGCTGGTGCGCGGGGCCTTCAACCCATGATCCGTACACGCGAATGACACCTGCATGGCTGCTGACTGCAAAGAAAAACCCACACAGCTTGTCCTGCAAAAGAATCAGGATGCAGTTTTGGATTGGATCTGAGTTTATAGTAGCTACTTCTGAAACTCTGGCTCCCTCTGTCCCAACAGCAGCGGATTTTGATGCTCTTATCCTGTGCGATGCTGCTTTGCCCTTCACTCTTGCCTCCTTTTAAAATCACTCTTTCCCCTCCGACCCTCACCGGTGTTCCTCCTCAGGCTGTTGAGGGGGATTTTCTTCTTCTGCCCACGCTCCTCAGCGAGACTATAAGAGCACCGCAGGAGACGCACAGCGATGCAACAGACTCCGGGACTCTGGGAAAACACTCAGCAAACCGGTTGATCGATGTATTCCTGAAACTCCAGGATGGAACCGGACCTCTTTCCGAAAGCCGTCCAGACGAGTGAGCTGCAAGGTGAAAAACAAGCCACGTCCCGCATCTAAATGTCCCTCTCAACAAAAAGCAGGCGAATGCAGGTCCAACAGTCAGTTTAATGAAGAAATATGTAGACGGAAGCAGACAGGCAGAGGAGAGGACGGAGAGAGAGAGGGATGCGGCATGATCACTGGGGCTGTAAGTGAAGCTGTGAAGTCAAGCTTAGAGACGGAGAGAGTGAGTGTGAAAGAGGAGGCATGAAAGCGCAGCATGTGAGAATGATGCTCAATCAGAGCCGATAAGAGGGAGGAGAGAGAGAGAGAGAGAGAGAGAGAGAGAGAGACTGCAATGGGACTGAAATAACTGCAGTCTCTCACCAGCAGCTCAGTGCTGCTCTCAACAGCGAGAGTGAAGAAGACAATCCATCTGGATGGGACTGTGTGTGTGTGTGTGTATGTGTGTGTGTGTGTGTGTGCGTCTTGCTATTTTTTTTAGCATATATTTCAACTACTGAAAGATGTTAATGAGACATCTGGTTGTCAGATGAAATGTAACATACAACATTAATGTGAAAGCTGAGCTTAACTGTCCTAAAAGCTGCAAGGCTCCTGTCAGGTCACGCAATGCATTTGGCACATATCCGGCACTGTTTTCCTGGAAATTTCCTTTGTGCTGCAGTGGCATTATGACAATGATTGAACAAAACATGCATTCAGTAAAGGAGCTCCAAACTTGACATTAAAGCCCAAGCACAGGATATAAACAAAAGCATTTGAAGCGAAGTGACTGGTGCACTCAGATATTTAATATTGAACCTGATTGAACCTGAAATAATTTTTATTTCCTCTCTAACCAGAGTGGACCAGAGTACACAGACTTTCACACAAAATAAGATTGGGTTTTTCAGGAATTACGAGCCAGAACTTGACAGAAACCCAAGGTCATGTGTGAAAGCACTGGCCAAAACTGGCCTGCAATGTCCCGGCTGGCTCAGGTCCAAGAGTAAAACTGAATATCAAAGGACGTGATGCTCTGCCAGAACATTTTGAATCGGTTATAAGAGAAATGACTGATAGAATAGCACTATAAATTTCAATCAACCAATCATATGATAACAATTCAGTACATTTAGACATGAAGAGATTCTGGGCCTTCAAGACTTTTCAGAAAGACTGTATTTATGAGTTGAAAGCACATGGACACCACCACTTTAAGCCTCAGGTTTTCAATTTGGTGCACACATGTTGAATGAAGCATCTGTACTGTAAGTTTGTTAATTTTTTTTTTCTCATTTACAATAAAACTGATGAACTTGAATTTTAATAATACAAAATCTTTGTGCAGTTGCAATGGAATACATGACAATTCAGTTCACAGAAAATTCATAAACAGAATACAACAAAAACACTCAAATGATTCGTTCAAGAACACTATTCACTAACCAACAAAACAAGTTATTGTCTGAGTGAGTTATTAACTGATTCACTTCAATGATTCATTCAAGAACACTATTCACTAACCAACAAAACAAGTGACTGTGTTTATAAGTGAGGTATTAACCGATTTACTTAAATGATTTGTTCAAGAACACTATTCACCTACCAAAAAACAAGTGACTGTCTTTAGATTGAGCTTTTAAATTATTCATTCAAATCATTCGATCAAGAGCACTATTCAACTACCAACAAAACAAATGATTGTCTAAGTGAGTTACTAACTGATTCACTTCAATGATTCATTCAAGAACACTATTCACCTACCAACAAAACAAATTACTTTCTTTATGAGTGAGTTATTAAAAGATTCTCTTAAATCAGGGATGTCCAAATTCGGTCCTGGAGGGCCGGTGTCCTGCACAGTTTAGCTCCATCTTCCTTTAACACACCTGCCTGGAAGTTTCTAGTACACCTAGTAAGAGCTTGATTAGCTGGTTCAGGTGTGTTTAATTGGGGTTGGAACTAAAATTTGCAGGACACCGGCCCTCCAGGACAGAGTTTGGACACCCCTGTCTTAAATGATTCATTCAAATCATTCGATTAAGAGCACTATTCACCTACTAGCAAAACAAGTGATTGTCTGAGTGAATTATTAACTGATTCACTCCAATGATTCATTCAAGAAAGCTATTCACCAACCAACACAACAAGTGACTGTCTTTACAAGTGCGTTATTAACCAATTCACTCAAATGATTCTTTCAAGAACACTGTTCACCAACCACCAAAACAAGTGACTGTCTTATAAGTGAGGTATTAACCGATTCACTCGAATGATTTGTTCAAGAACACTATTCACCTACCAAAAAACAAGTGACTGTCTTTATGAGTGAACTCTTAAAATATTCCCTCAAATCATTCGATCAAGACTATTGATCTAGGAAATTAGTTTAGCACTATTCAACTACCAACAAAACAAATGATTGTCTGAGTGAGTTATTAACTGATTCACTTCAATGATTCATTCAAGAACACTATTCACCTACCAACAAAACAAATGACTTTCTTTATGAGTGAGCTATTAAATGATTCTCTTAAATGATTCATTCAAATCATTCGATCAAGAGCACTATTCACCTACCAACAAAACAAGTGATTGTCTGAGTGAGTTATTAACTGATTCACTTCAAGGATTCATTCAAGAACACTATTCACTAACCAACAAAACCAGTGACTGTCTTGATGAGTGAGTCATTAACCAGTACACTCAAACTATTCGTTCAAGAACACTATTCACCTACTAACAAAAGAAGTGACTGTCTTTACAAGTGAGTTATTAACCAATTCACTCAAATGATTCTTTCAAGAACACTGTTCACCTACCACCAAAACAAGTGACTGTCTTTATAAGTGAGGTATTAATCGATACACTCGAATTATTTGTTCAAGAACACTATTCACCTACCAAAAAACATGTGACTGTCTTTATGAGTAAGCTTTTAAATTATTCATTCAAATCATTTGATCAAGACTATTGATCTGGGAACTTAGTTTAGCACTATTCAACTACCAACAAAATAAATGATTGTCTGAGTGAGTTATTAACTGATTCACTTCAATGATTCATTCAAGAACACTATTCACCTACCAACAAAACAAATGACTTTCTTTCTGAGTGAGCTATTAAATGATTCTCTTAAATGATTCATTCAAATCATTTGATCAAGAGCACTTCAATGATACATTCAAGAACACTATTCACTAACCAACAAAACAAGTGACTTTCTTGATGAGTGAGTTATTAACCAGTACACTCAAACTATTCGTTCAAGAACACTATTCACCTA
>CAIGQQ010038184.1:1752533-1779011 GCA_903798035.1 Danio albolineatus
GTGACTGCCATTATGAGCGCATTGTTAACTGATTCACTCAAATGATTTGATCAAGAACGCTATTCACCTACCAACAAACCAAGTGACAGTCTTTATGAGTAAGTTATTAAATGATTCTCTTAAATGATTCATTCAAGAACACTATATACCTACCAACAAAACAAGTGATTGTCTGAGTGGTTTATTAACTGATTCACTCAAATGATTAATTCAAGAACACTATTCACCGACCTACCAACAAAACAAGTGACTACCATTATGAGTGCATTGTTAACTGATTCACTCAAATGATTCGATCAAGAACACTATTCACCTACCAACCAAACAAGTGACTGCCTTTATGAGTGAGTTATCAACCGATTCACTAAAAAGATTCATTCAAGAACACTATATACCTACCAAAAAAAACAAGTGACTGCCTTTATAAATGAGTTATTAAATGATTCACTCAATTGATTCTTTCATGAAAGTGAGTCTTTTAATGATTCGTTAAGGAATGGCACTGATGTGTTCTGAATCATAAAAATTTTATTCTGAAGGTTTTATTGGCCAAGCATTCTGGAATTTGGCAAAACTGGCAGACTTTCCTGTAAGAGAAGGTCTTTGACATTTAATATTTTCAACCTGAGAAGTACACATATGACCCCAAAGAAATCAGACCCACAAAGGTGCTGGATCTACACTACTCTCTGCCGTGGCCCTCCAGGACTGCATCTGAATAGCACTGCTCGGTCTCACAGTCTTAACTGAGTGTAAGTGTGTCACTAAAGTGAGCTTAATCTGAGACTGTCACACTTTGGTGTCCCCTGATGGAAAAACTATTCTGGCACCCAGAGACAAAGATCTCTCTAAACGTCCCCCTGATAATGAGACTCAGTCAGAGATCACCCACTTTATTACACTCTCATCCAAATAAAGAGCTCTGGCAGGAAATTAGTTTAGTCAAACATGGTTTTGCAGGAGCTCTCCAAGGACACCGCTCCCTCATTTTTAACATCTTTGTTCAGATTTATTATCATAAATTGGGAAGTTTCTCCTCTCTAAGAACAGCTGAGAAAGTCACCGATTTAGAAACATGATTAAATGGTAAAAATGGTGTGGATGTCAGATAAGTAAAAGATACAGCAGGCTGGATCTGAATGACCGTTTAGCCTTGTAGATTGAATTTAAGACATGTCATAATAATGAATGTTATTATTTATTAAGTATAATAATAATATTAATATTTTAAAGAATCGTTAAATGCAGCTCCTCAAAACTCTGAAAAAAACAGGACGTTTACAAACTCCTTATATATATTTAATTACCCTGTATGAATCTCAAGCTCCAGACTGTAATGAATGTGCTTAATACCTTTTGCCAAGGCTGAGGATTCAAGCTAATAAGGTGGTAAATATTGCATTTTATGACTCTCCAAGGACCTCACCATGGTTTAGCGAAAAACCGTCTTTAATGTTTTACTGTCACATATATCTTATACGACCTGAGAGTGGCTAAATCAACCTAGGCTCGTTCTGAAAACGTACGCCTTTATACATTTCTGGAGAGCGCCAAATATGTCCCATGAGGTACAGTTTTTTGCAGTTTTGCAGTCGACTGGCTGACTGACTGACTGATCGACTGACCTATCCTCCTCTTTCCTTAAACCCAACCGACAGTGTTTTCAAAAGCAATTCAGAAAAAAAAGCCCTCACAGCAGCCTGACTTTTTCTCCATTTTCAGATTTTACCACATTCTCACCCTGTTATTTACGTGTTTATTAAATTTTTTGGCTTCTGTTTTTGTCTTTTTTGGCTTTCTGGAACTGTTCTTCGCAAGACTCAAGCCCCATCACTGTGGTCAACTCCTCTCTGCATCTCAAGTCTGCATCAAAATGTATATAGGAGAATGAGCGGTGGAGTAAATTGAGTCATTTTTTGTTAGAACTGTCCCTTTAATTTAAGCCTATCATACAGTTATGTTGCACATGCAATTGCTGAATTTAACTTTAAATTATACTAAAAAATTAATGAACGCTAAATGAAAAAGATCATAAAATGTTTCTTTTATCAAATTATCATAAATTAAAGTAAAATTGCTGACAAAATATATCATATATATCATAAATTTATATATTTTTTATGTAATGTAATATTTTGTATGTTCTGTTTTATTATAAGTATTGTACTATCTTTTTGTACTTTGTTTATTTAAAATTCATTAATTCCTTTTTATTTCGACTTAGTCTCTTTATTAATCAGGGGTCGCCACAGCGGAATGAACCAGTAACTTATCCATTATCTATTTATATACATACTGTATATGTAAATATATGTACTAAAAACATAAAAGATTTTCAATTTAAAAAGTCAATTTAATTCTTCAACATCTGTAGTCATTGGAGCAGAAATCAAGTTCTCACAATGAAAAAAAACTATCAAAATAAAAAAAGATAAAACAGAAACATCCCTAAACAGAATCACAAGCTACAAAATCAGTTTAATTAATAGCCGTCAATTCAATTCTAATAATATAAATATTAGTCGGGGACAACGAAGGTGAGGATCCACGTGCAGCTTTATAAAAACAAAATCGTCAGACAGGCAATGGTCAAAACAGGGACAGGAGCATGCAGAAAATCCATGCAAGTACATGCAAATGGTTGAGACAGACGGCAAGACAACCAAAAACAATAAACGGCAAGGGTCAAAAACACGCAAGCCTAAACGAGGACAATGCTTTGAATTGCTCTCTTACAGTTTACAAGACTCAGCCAAGTGTGTGTGAGCGAGGTATATTTATAGTCCTGGTTATCAGTCCATCGTGAGGCTCCAGCTGTGTGTGTGTAGTCAGGGGGAAATCAGGAACTGGTGTGTGTGTGTGTGTGTAAAGACTTCTAGGAGTTGCAGTTCATTAAAGTGGCATATTGTAGTTCTCCAACGATCTGCACAGGCTGGTGATCATGACAAATATAATGCAGTAAAACCATCCTACCAAACAAGATCATCATAATATCTTTCCTCAACACGACACAGACTGCCAGTTGTGAATATGTCAGTCCCTGGCCATGAAAACGAGCAGTACATAATCCCTATAATATATAATCTATGCTTTGTCACTACACATCAAATATGTTAGAATTACATACACCCCAGATTTACATATTGTCTACATAATGACCTTTTCCTTGTGCGTTACTACATATGTACCTAACCCTCATCTCTCTATCTCTCTTTCTCCCGCTTTTCCTAAGTAATCCCAGCTGTCATAAGGAATTAGTCCTATTGCAAGTCATTAGCATAAAGAACCAGTGTGAGTCAAAGCAGATCAAGCTGGCTGCTAATCAGAGCTAATAGCTTTATATTACCCAGCGGTCGCCCCTCCTTCAGTGGCTAGAATAACACCTCTGACTCATAACTCATAAACAAAACCTTTGATCTTTGACACACGCTTTCACGCACTGATTATACAGTATGGGTGTTTGTCTTTTCTTTGCTGAACCCTGTATAGACACGCTCTAAAAATGTAAAGTGTCGACATGTCAAGAATGTGAACTGAAAAAGCAGTAAACATGAAAACCTGCTTTGCATATTTTCGGTTTACCCATTTTCTTCCTGCTTTGTGAAATCTATTACTGTAAATCCTGACTGCTTCATTTAGTCAAACAGAAACTGAAATTCACGGCTCATTTAATTTGCAAATTTTCATGTGTAAGCCGTTCCGGGTCATGCCATTTAGTTTGTATAATGAATAAGTGTGCAAGTAAATTAATTATTACAGCTGATAAGTGCGGGACTGCAAAATCAGGGATGTGCTTGAATGCTGTTGCCAATTAATACTTCTTGAATGCTGTTGAAAGTCAATACTTGTACAGTTATTCAATTATATTTCCAACAAGGATACCAGACTCACTTAAAACATTCATTCATTCATTTTTCTCTAGCTTAGTCTCTTATTTATCAGAGGTTGCCACAGCGGAATGAACCGCCAACTTATCCAGCATATGTTTTACACAGCGGATGCCCTTCTAGCCACAACACAGTATTGGGAAACATCCATACACTCTTCCATTTACACACGCACTCATACACTACAGACAATTTACATCCAATTCACATATAGCGCATGTCTATTGAGGAAACCCACAAGAACATAGGGAGAACATCCACACATAAATGCCAACTGGAACAGTCGGGACTCAAACCAGCGACCTTCTTGCCATGAGTGCTAACCACTGAGCCAATGTGCCACCCACACTCAAAACGAATTATTTTTGCTGCTTGTTAGAATTACTTATTTAAAATGAGCAGAAACAACACAATTCTTGAAATTGTTTGAGGACAACTTAATTGTTTTACGTTCAATCCACTTAAATGTGTTAAGTTTACTTTATCGATTTGTGCTGGGACAACATGAATGAATTGTGTGGTACTCTGCAATTTTTACAATGCTGTTCACATTTTTAAAGGGACAGTTTACTCAAAATGTCAAATTCTGTTATTGTTTACTCACTTTTGTAAGCGTTTCTTTCTTCTGTGGAACTCAAAATAAATATTCTGAAAAATATCTTGAGATTAAAGACAATGAGCTCCAATGTTAAATGAATCCCAAGGTTATTTAAAATATCTTTTATGTTAAAAACTTCCATGTTTGGGAGAACCTCTGCTTTAAATAAACAGGTCATCAGTGCATTACATTTTTCCTCTTATATAAACAAAATTACTGAGCTAATAAACCTTAGCTTACACTCTAAAAAAAAAAGGTGCTAAATAGCACCAAAACTGGTTCTTTGGTCGTAACGAGGGGGGAACCTTTTTTGGTGCTATACAGCACCTTAAAAAAATAGGTGCTATATAGTACTTTTGTCAAATGGTGCTATATAGCACCTATATTTTAAGGTGCTCATAATGTTACTTTACCCTTTCCGCAAATAAAACCGGCATAAGAGTTATGAGAATTAGCTATAAGAACAAGTGCTTACCAGTAGTATTGGTGCTATATAGCACTTTAAACACCCCAAAGAACCACTGAAAAACCTTTATGGTGCTTTAAATGTTCTTTACACAGTAAAAGTGCTATATAGCACCCTGACCACCTTAAAGAACCACTGGAGAACCACTGAAGAACCTTTATGGTGCTTTAAAGGTTCTTTACACAGTAAAAGTGCTAAATAGCACCTCAAATATCGCAAAGAACTTCTGAAGAACCACTGAAGAACCTTTTTTTTTTTAGAGTGTACAGAAAAGCCACATGACCTTTATCTGAGTTTCACTTGTGCAATCACATGTTAATATCACACCTGAAACACATATGGAACCCATGTCAAATGAAAAGTGATTTTGGAACATTTTCATGTTTAAATTTTTTTTTTCCAAAATCTTGTTTCATGTGTTTTACATGTGAATGTGATATGTGAAGCTCTCATGACATAAATGTGATTTTTCAGCGATTTTACATTTGAATTCAATTTCACTGTGAAATGCTATTGGAAATCAAGGACTTTCAAGTACATTTTTATGACCTAATGTTTCATGTAATGTCTAGGTATACACGTTAAATAATAAGAAAAAATTATGCATCTTTAAAGTTATCCAGCATATCATAAAACATGCAACAATCTATTTCAAATTCACAGACAGAAAAGAAGTAAAGACAACTAACCTATATTTAAGTTTTTCATCACCGTATGAAACCTGCATTAATCATTAATTAAGTGAACAAGTCTCAGAACATATATTTTTCTAAAGAAACAAATCAAACTTGAAAAAGATGTCTTAGAAATATATGTTATAAATTTATCACAATTTTATTGTTCTACTGTATTGTTAATCAAATAAATACAGGCTTGGTGAGCAGAAGAGACTTCTTTTAAAACATATCCCCAAAATCTTCCAAAGTAAACACAGATGCATGTTTTTTTATTAGTTTAGTTCACCCAAAAATTCAAATTCTGTTAGTAATTATGATTATCCCCCTTATGTTGCTCCAAACCCCTGAGACCTTTGTTCATCTTTGAAACTCAAATCAAGATATTTTAGATTAAATTTGAGAGCTCCCTCATCCTCCATAGACAGCAAGGGTCCTGAGATGTTTAAAATCCAGTAATGGAACCAAAAATATTGTCAACAAATTTCACATGACATCAGTGGTTCACTGTAATTATACGAAGCTCCGTTAACACTTTTAAGTGCTGATTAAACTGTAAATATGACAATGTCTGCTGATATCTTTTCCCACGTCAGGTCAAGATGTGTGTTTAGTATGGACAGTACAATGTATTGCCCTCTGTCCTCATGCTCCACTGATCTGCATATTTTTGTATGTCTCTCTGATTTAACACTGCTGATTTAGATAATCAGCTTATTAACCTCTTAAGGCCCAAGGTGTTTTTTACTGGCATTGTTTTATTTCCCTTTGCTATTTGGGCTTATTGGAACCTAATAAGAATAAAACCTAAGTATCATCTTTTGATATGATGTACTTTTAGAGAAAAAGTATGTCCATATATGTGGACTCGTGGTCCGAATTTACATAAAACACTTTTTCCTGACTTTTTTTTAATGCTTATTTAACATATAATTTTTTTTGTACTTGCTTTGACTATCAGAGAGTAAAAACATTTTATCCCATTTTGGACCATTAAAAATAGTATTTGGGACATTGCATATGCTGTATATGTTGCAGGATGACACTGTATGACTTTACAAAATATAAAACATTTAAAGTATTTTAAATAGCCACTTAAGAGCTAAAATGTGCTCTCCAGGTATGTGGACACTCAAGCCCTAGGAGGTTAAAAGAACTCTTCCCTCTGACAAATCCAAACACTGTGTGAATTCTATAGTCTTTTCTCCTTTATTACACAAGAAATATTTATTTCACTTTGAAACATTCATTCACGAACAGCACTGCCTGCAGCGTCTTACTAGAGAAGCGTAAAGTGTGACATAATATACCTCCGGAAAAAATTGCAATGTAAATTCAAGTCACACACTAAAAAGCCATTTGAATGAAACACATACTGTATGCTCCCTTTTAACTGAAATCGTGGCGGACTATCCTGTGAAGTCCACTTCGCAGTGCACTCATTATTGAATTGGAATAAACATCTGATGTGTAAAGAGAAACATACAAAATGTGCAGTATGGTGGGGCTCAAGGAATGGGATTGAGAAACACTGCATTAGCATTGTATTTCCTGTAGTAAATACATGTCATGATCTGATGCAGAAGATTAAAGCAAACAAAGTTGTTTTTGGTGCATAACATTGTTTGTGGAGTTTTTTATGGTTACAGTTGAACCACTTGCGTCACATGGAATGTTTTGACATGTTTTTGGTTCCATTTCTAGACTTTAAAAGTCTTAGGACCAATGCTGTCTGGAGAATGAAAGAGCTCTAGGATTTCATCAAAGGGTGCTTTCACAACTAGACTTTTGTTTCGAAACCTGGGCGTGTTTCCTCAGTTAGTGTGCTTCATTTGGCATATGGGAATCCAGCAATCGCGCTTGGATCTGCGCCAAAACAATCGTTCTGAGATAGCCTGAATGAGGTGGTCTCAGCTCGATTGAAACGAACTCTGGAGCAGATCGATTGCAGTGAGAGAGCAATCTGCTTGTTAAGTCGTGACGTGTCGGTGACCTATGGAATACTGTTTCCGGGCCTAAGCCGCTACTCATTTGAATTAAAGCTAATTTAATTCTGGGCTTGCTGCATCACAAATACCAAAATTGTAACAATTTATAAAAAACTAATCACTTTCTGCCCATCGGATATTAGGCATGGATATATATATATATATATATATATATATTGCGATTGTGATTTTCGAAAGTATTACATCGCTTGGACCTGGAAGCCCCTTCTTGTGACGTCACACTTAACAAGTGGACACGGTCCGAACCAGGCACAGTGTATTATGGATATGTAATCGGCATATACAGTATACGGCTATATGAAGAGAGAATTATGAGTAGGGCGAGATGTCATTGCTACCAGTAAATGTGCGTTTCATGTCAAATACGAAAGTGAAAGCATGTTAACTATTGACGAGAGTTGTTTATCCGAAATTGACCGAACAGCAGTCTTGGTTTTTCTGTTATTTCTCTCTATAATGCAAAGCCTATAATGCCTAAGCCAACTGCTATGTATGATAAAGTATTACCTCTGATTTATATCTGGTGACGATGTCTGTGGGTGTCACCATTTAAAATAAAATCGCATTGCAGTCTATAGAGAATGAGAGAGCTCCTGGATTTCATCTAAAATATGTTAATTTGTGTTGTAAAGATGAACAAAGTTCTTAGGTCATTGGAACGACATGAAGGTAATTAATATCAGAATTTTTGTTTCTTAAGTTTAAAAGTCTCAGTAGCATTGCTGTCTATGGAGAATGAGAGAGCTCTCAGATTTCATCTAAAATATGTTAATTTGTGTTATAAAGATGAATGAAGGTCTCAGGGCATCGGAACACCATGAGGGTGAGTGATTGATATCAGAATTCTCATTTTTTCAGTAAACTAATTATTTGATGGATCTACTGTATATCAAATCTACTTCTTTTAGTATGTAAAAACGAGTGTACCTGTAGGCCATTTTGGTGGTGGCGCCCAATGGGTCCTTCAAAGAGAACCCATGGATCTGCATGAAAAGCCTCAGCTGCTGGAGCTCCAGGGCAGAGCTGGATCTGGCAGTCCAGTGTGAACAGCCTGCTGTGTGGTGCTGTGAGCTCAGTCCTGCCTGCTGTCTCTGGAGGACGAGACCTGGGCTTCTCTCGCAGCGCTGAACACTTTTCTGCCTGGGGACAGAAATGTCGCTGAGAGCTGCCTTGTACAGATACATTCTTCCTATTCTCACTTAAATGCGGCGTGCTGTCATAAAGATGTGGGAGCCTTTCCACCTTGGTTTTTATACACAGAGCTAGCAGTCAATACACTGAGCTATCAGTCTGGGTAAACACAGCTGAGGCCAATCCAAATACGGGACATCACGCATGGAATTGTAATCCTTTAGTACCATCCAGTCATGGGATTTCTGACTTCATGGCATTCCAATGAACAATGGGAGATAGGTTTGTAAGTCATCTAAAGTCCTCATGTTAGTTCTGTGACTGTTGTCAGAATAAAAAATATCCCAGATGTCTGGGTAACAATTTGTATATGCTCACAAACAATGGCACAGATAGGTGGAAATGGCAGGTGAGCTACATACAACTCATTTACTTACTTCCTTAATTGTAGAAATGAAAAGGTTTAAATATGTGTAGCTTCAAATAGTCAGGTATAGACATAGTATTGTTCATAATTTGTTAATTAAATAACAAAATCAGCTCTTGCATGGGTTCTGGCGCTGTCTGGCATTAGTGTCGACTGCCAGTTGCTTTGGTGGGATAAGCTGGGAAAAGCTCTAGCCATATTTCTGACATCAGATCAGATCAGTGGAGAGACTTTCGGCCAGAGTACATATGAGATGAAGCAGCATGGCTCCTGTAAGCTCTGTTTTTACACAATGATAACATAATTTTCCAGTGGATGATCCTCTGATTTGTAGCTTTTTTTACTTTTTTTAATTTTATGATCATGCCCTCATCCTTTAAAACCCCAAAATTCAGACCTGTTTAAACTCTAAATCTCAAAAACATTTAACAGATAAAAAGTTCAGTCTGATTTAAACACATCTCTGAATAAATTCTGACTAATTTGAAAATAATTCAGATTTGCCTATGTAAATGTATTTTCATAATAATATAATAACTGTAAAGCTGCTTTTGTAATAATTATTATTGTGAAAAGCACTTTAATTGAATTGAAATGAATTAGATTTGTCCTTGAATTAGATTTGTCAAACTTGCCTAGACAAACTTGGTTAAGTGTATTTATTGTTCCTTAATTCAAATTCACATACAGTAAATAGATTTCTTCCCAGTACAGACTTGCCTTCACAGATTTGTTGCCAATATTAGATGTGCATATAACCTGTCACCAATTTTAAATTGCCAATATATATTTACTTTCAGTTCATATTCATCTATGTAAATTTATTCTCAATTCATTCAATAAAAATATGAACTTGTGTTGCAGTACAGCCTACAATTGTGTGAAGCCACAAAAACGAATTCAAAAATACAGTTGATTGCAGTTTCTGAGTAAAATGAATGCTAGAGGGCAGTATAACGCCAACAACATCTGTTCTTTTTCACACTAATAATATTCATGGGGAGATAAAATTATTTTCATGCAGTTCTTTGCAAATAAATACCACATAATAACTTAAAGGTCCCGTGCTTTAAAATGTGCATTTCAATTCGATGTTTCGTGGAATTTCAATCCAAACAAGAGGAGAGGGTGTGACAATTTAGCTCCTCCCCTTTTCAAAAAACAGCCCAACCATTAGTCTTTTTTTATCTCTGCCATGCCAGTGAGCTCAAGCGCATTAAATTTAAAGCGTCTTTAAGGAGGCGGTGTATGTCAGATACTAGAGAGCATTTGATTGGTTACAATTTGATGAGAAACTGAAGTATGAGGTGACATGAATAAAACTGTTGATCCATTTAGGCGGAAGTGAAGCTTTCCCAAATTTTGTCACTGTTTTGAGACAAGCTAGCTTATAGATACCCTAAAAACTAACAATACTGATACTAATATCTAAAAAAATATGTTTTAATTTCATGGGACCTTTGACAGTGTCTATATTTGTAATTGAATATGTTTGTCTTATCTATTTCCATATATATTTCCATAGGGACAATTTTAATGCTTTTGTCAGTTTGTTCGGTAGCTCACTTTGTATGGTGCTGTACTTTAAAGCAGAGCACTCAGGTTCAAGTCTGGTAAAGCAAAATTTCACAAAAGAGGTAAAAGCAATTTAAAAATCAAGGTAAAACTACATCATTGCGGTGAACTTTTTATTCCCATTTGCTTTTGAAAACACTGTAGGTTAAGTTTAGGTCACTGGTTCGCTAGTCTAGACGATCTGTACGACAAGCCCCACCTTCACCTAGACATGTACAAGAAGAACGTGTATCTGAAATGTACAACACAACGTACCCTAAGTAATTTGCAAAAATGTAGACAGTGCCCTCTAGTGGATTTGTCATCTGAAACATGTTATGAAAACATATTTTACTTTTCGCAGAAATGTAGGGTAATCCACATATTTCATAGCACCTAAAGCAGATCTAACTACTCAGTATGGCTGCACTCACATTCACATGCATTCACAATTCAGATTCAATCTTATTTCATTCATTCATTCATTTTCCTTCTGCTTAGTCGCTTTATTCATCAGTGGTCCCCAGTGGAATGAACTGCCAACTTATCCAGCTTATGTTTTGCACAGTGGATGCCCTTCTAGCTGCAACCTAGTACTGGGAAAAATCCATGCACACTCATTCACCCGCATATACTACGGCCAATTTAGTTTATTCAATTCACCTATAGCGCATGTCTTTGGACTGTGGAGGAAACCAGAGGAAACCCACACCAACACAGGGAGAACATGCAAACTCCACACAGAAATGCCAACTGAACCAGCCAGGACTTGAACCAGTGACCTTCTTGCTGTGAGGTGACAGTACTAACCACTGAGCCATCATGTCGCCCCAATTTCATTTTAAATTCACTTAATCAGATCTGATCTCACTTCAGACACACAATGGTACACCGTTAATGCAATGGCAATTTAGAATTGCTGAGAATAGCAGAAAAAAACGGTGAAGGGTTCATCACAGATTCTAGAGAGAAGATGAAAATCTGAGGGACGGTGGAAAGACGCGAGAGTGTCTGAATAAGTCTTTTTGTGAAAAAATATGAGAAACTTTCTGTGTCTCTGACCATAAAGGATGGATGCTGCAGAGAGGGTAAAGACATGGAAGCAGGGAGAGAAACTACATGAATAGAATACTGATAGCTAGCTTGACAGATTCCCTCTACAGCTGCTGCAGGCAACAAATTCAGCTGTGACAGTGACTTAGTAAAGCTCCACACATGCTTACAGTCACACACAAGTTTCCCTGACTGAAGAAGACTAATAAGCATCACTTTCACAGAACTCAAAATAAGAGGGAAATTAATTTAATTAAATATAAACTTTAATAATAATTATGCAAGTTATGTATTGATATTCTCCTTTGAAGTTTTCATATATTAAGACACACTGTATAGATTTGAGAGGCCGCAGGGAAGCATCAGGAGAAAGCAAATCTAATTGTGACTTAATCTAAGAGCCAACTTAGTATAAGGTTTAAATGTTGGCATCTGATTAATTTACTAGCTTATGAGTCAAAGATGAGACATTCTTGAGACATCTTGGTATTTGCATCACATTAAATGTAAAAAATAATGTAATATAAAGCAATTTAAATGCAAGTGTATTGTAGACAACTAACTCCATTTCAAACTTCATCTCTCAAACTCTATCTCAAATAACATTTAATTGTGCTATTACATAATTAACAACATGATGATTCTGACCTGTCCTTTTTCAAATTTAAAATAAGTGATCATACCAAATTGTATTACATTTTAAACAATACACACTTGGAAAATCCTAATGGTTTGAAGGATATTGGCAAAAACTAAGATTTAAAATTTAATTAGACCTACTGAACTTTGAGCCAGAACAAAGAGTGTAATAATATTATTTAATTGGTCATAAAATGATTATTATTATAAGCATGACTGACGATATTTTTAATAAACAAACCATTGTTATCCTAAATATGTCTTCTGCTAATCATAACAAAAATGTCAGAAAAAAATAAACAGGAGATATGTTGTATTACGCAGTGAGTAGCATGCTCGCCAGTAAGAAGGTCACTGGTTCTAGTCCCTGCTGGGTCAGTTGGCATTTCTGTGTGGAGTTCGCATGTTCTCCCCGTGTTGGCATGGTTTCCCCAACAAGTCCAAAGACATGTGCTGTAAGTTAATTGGGTAAGCTAAATTGGCCGTAGTGTATGAGTGTGATTAAATATGTGTGTTTCCCAGTGATGGGTTGCAGCTGGAAGGGCATCTGCTGTGTAAAACATATGCTGGATAAGTTGGCGGTTCATTCCGCTGTAGCGACCCCAGATTAGTAAAGGGACTAAGCCGAAAAAGAGAATGAATGGATGCTTGAAAAAGCATAACTTAACAAACAAAATTACTATTTTGAAGAGATACAACATGATTGTTTTTTTACCTCGTCATTCATTAAAGGCATTAATATAACCTTTCCTTCTACATCTGTACTGGGCTTTCAGGCCTGCAATATGGACAACATGTAAACCAACCGCGCCATCTAGTGTTTGGACTGATCTACAACAACAGACAACATATTTTAACTTTATTGATTATATGTATATATGTTATATGAGCTAGATGTAGATCCATATTTTAACAGACTTTTCGTACTTACATATAAACAACTTTATATTTCACAATTTACATCGATGGTGGCTTCGTGAAGTTTGGTAAAATACACTCAGAGGCCTAGCAACAGTTGCTACTACAATCCGCGTCCATGGAAACGCTAAACTTAGCACCCGGAAAAGCAGCACATTCACTTCATGCTAATGCTTTACAATATAAAGAAAGTACATAAAACAACTCTAAGAATACTTACCTTTTCGCCGAAACGTCTCGAATAACACTGATGGAGGGTCTCGCGTCCGTTCATGATCTTCAGGCGCTGTCTGCTCTGCTCTCCAGGCCAAAAGATAGTGATGAGGAAGATGAAGACCAAGCGTTACAGGTCTGAGCTTCAAGACAACTGATGGTTTATCCATTATCGCCTGACAAACCTTTTATTTTGTTTTGTTTTGTTTTTTAGAACGTGAAGCCCATGGCGAGGATGGGACCCGGGCATATCGGCTCTCCTGCTGCACCTTCAGTAAAAAACGAGGGTATAATTTAGTTATTTAATTTAAAACTCTCACTTTTTTCATACTTTTAATGCTTGACCATTTCAATTTTGTAGTATTGTATTTATAAATACAATCTACACATTAAATACACATTAAACTTAAATATTTAGTCCTATTATTTCACTTTATTCTTTAAATTGAATAATAAGTATAATTTTAATGCATTTGCTTTCAGATTAAGGTATTGTTATTATTATTTTAAATCGTGTGTTTTTGTTTTATCAAACATTAGAATGTATTTCTAAGAAAAAAAACTACCATTCTTACCATAATTTACAACAGACATCCCACAAATATATAACTCAGTGTGTAACATAGGCCAGCCAAACATATCAGTCATGTTTAGAACAAGAATCATTTGACGATATATTAAAAGACTATTTAAGGATCAGTGCAAGAAAAAACTATTAATAATTCTCAATTAATTTTTTATACTGCTCCACTACCATTTAAACCATTAGACTTTACCCATTTTGTCAGCAAAATGTTTTTAATCATTTACAATATAACAAAATTAGATATGTTCACTACATATGTTATGTATTTTAAACAAATACAGGTCAAAATAAGTGTGTTGTTTCATTTTTACATAAATATATCTGTTACACTGACAAATAAATATTTAATTACCCATATTTGGACATTTTATTTTCACATTTATCTGAAACAATTCTATGTATTTACTGTAGTAATTTGAATTTGATGTGGACATAAAAAATGTGATGTTTTTAACTAGGTAGCACTAGTGCCTATGTGAAGAAGAACAGCAAAGACATCTGGGATGAGGCTGAAGTGACCGAAGGGGCACATTTTGATGACCTCAATGATCCACGACCACAACCAGAGTATGACAAAACACATGCATGTCAGAATCTTACTGTATATGAGCTGAAAGCAAGCTGATCTGCATCTGTGTGTTTCTACAATTAGGTACGAGATTGTGCTGAAACAGTCTGTCGGGACTGAAGATTTGTTTCTCGGCTTAAGCAGAAAAGACCCCTCATCCATGTGTTGTGAAAGCATGCTGGTACCGCTCAGTACTCAATTATAATCTTAAACATTAATACAACATTAATCTTATAGCTCGAAGCATTGTGGATTTACACCCTGATTTAAAGTTTTAGATCTAAAGCCTCAGATTTAAGCTTAAGTTTGAGTTTTGAAATGTTCTTTTCTTTCCTGAAAGAGATTTCCCACATGAAACAATACTATAGTAATTTATAGTAAATACTATAGTGTTTTTCAAACTATGTGTTTTATGTTTTACACTACTTTGTTAATGAAGGCTACATGCTGTAGAATTAAAAATAGTGAACTGATAAACTTATAAATACTGTAGTATACTTCAGATTTTACTACAGTAAACTATGATGTATCGAGTAAAATATACTCTGTAGTTAAAAAAAATACAGTAATGGTAAATTGCTTTTATTGCTATACTTATGTTATCATAACAACTTTAGAATCACCACAATCAATAAAACCAAGTACTTTACTATAGTATGTTTCAAAAACCCTACAGTATTTACTATTAAATACTATAGTATTTTTTTTTCATGTTGGTTGGCTTTGATGCTTTGGAATAAATACATTATACTGTTCTCTGATGACATCATTTTAAAAGTTGTATTATTATCTTTTATTACATGGCTCTCTGGAATACTTGATTCTGATTGGTCAATCACAACATTCCAAAGTAAATGTTATTCTCCGATAACAACAGATTAAATGAATAAGACAGGCTAATTTGGATACTAGGAAACACATTGACCGTTATTAAATACATTCAAACACGTAAATGTAAATCAATTCAAGTCAAATCACTTTTTTTGTCACATCATCAGCAGCATGTGTGCTATGATGAGCGAAAAGCTTAGGTGCTGGCTCCAGACAGTGCAAAATACAGACAATGCAAAATACAGACAGTGCAAATACAACATACAACAACATACTTTCAAAAAGAAACAAAACAATGTACAATTGGCAATGTTGACAGCAGTATGTAGGAATAATTCAATAATATGAATAATAAATATTTCTAATAATAATCATGTACAGTATAGTAAGTAAGTGTTTGTTTAATAAGTAATGTATAAGTTTTGATTCTGTCAGCTTTGTTTCTGTCAACTTTAAGTTTCATTAAAGAGCTAATATATTATAATCTTATTATAATTATAAGATCAATCAGTGTTTTGTGTCAAATTGTTTCGTTTTGTGGCCATTAGCCATATAATAAGCAGGATAATGTACATCTAGGCGGTTGTTTGCATACATATTATCTCCCTCTCTCTCTCTTTCTCTCTCTCATGCAAGGTAAAAGTTAAACTGCCAGATACAAAGACATCTGATTTGGTGCTGGATGTGAGGGAGACATTTCTGGATCTCAGAACTCCAAAGTAGTGAGTGAACTATTTGCTACAAGATTTGACATTTCTTCATCAAGAGTTCATTAGATATGTCAATATCTTTGCACGTATTCTTTGTTTCAGTAAGTTGGGCCTTCACCTGCCTCACCCAGTCCACAAACAGGAGGGCAATGCCAGATTCATCACAGAGAGGGAAGAACTGGAGATCACGCTGCCCATGAACAGACCAATGGACTGCATTAATTTATCCTGAGGGAAACAGAGAGAGAGAGAGAGAGAGAGAGAGAAGCAAAGCTGCACCAGAGATTACTCAACAACTTCTAGAGCTGTTCCTTTATACTTTTGAATCCAGCCTGGAACATAATGTATTTTTAAAATATTTCCAATTCAGCAGCTTCGAAAGTGGAAAGGATCAAAATTATTTGTAAAAAGTTATTTAGTATTATAAAATCACTTGTACTTTTTAGCATGATTGTGAATCTCTTTATTTCCTGGATGTCATTTTAAGAATAATAAAATTGTTAATCCTTTTTAATTTATGATTGCTTCTCTTTATGTTTCTAAAATATACTTTAAAGCAAACTGCATTCATTATTAATAAGATGATAACATAATAAGAGTCACTGTTACACTTTCAGTTATATCAAATACCATTTCGAGAGAGGTACATTTATTATATCCGAGTTTAGAAGCTGTCAGAGTTTTGTCCTAAACATTTTGCCATATAAATAGACGCTGGGCCAAATTGCATATTTTAAATTAGCTCAATTTGGGCCTTTGTAGCTCTGAATAAAACTGCGGAGCATTTCCTTTTCAGTGATTTTATTAGACTATATTAGCCATAAAAACCTAGTTACCAAAAAAATACATGATTTTAATGTTCATATGTAATTACTTCATCATTCTCCTTCAGCATATTCCCTTCTTTTCTCGGGGCTCACAACCACAGTGGAATGAATCACCCACATCTAATTAGAAAACAAATATAATCTGTTTTATAACAAAGAATACATAAAATGCAAGTATGTATGTTAATGTTACAAATAACTAAAAGTCAGAGTCAGCATTATTGTCAGTTCTGCCACATGTAGAGATACAGAGAATTAAAAAAAAAATAGTTAAAGACAAAGTATAGTGTTTTGGGGGTCTACACTGTGAGAACATGTCAGATGCATGTTAAAAGCGCCATAAATTCCTTATATTCAGCTGCTTATATTTAAAAATATATTTTATATTAATAAAAATGGGTAAAAGTTGGGTAAAAGTTAGGGGTTTGAAAGTTAGTGACTAAGTATAAAGTTTTGGGGCTCTGCACTGGGAGAACGAGTAAGATGCTTGCTAAAAATGCCATAAATTCCTTATGTTCAGTAGTACATGTAGCTTTGGTCATATGTTTAGTCGACTACCAAACAAAGGTTTCTCTGATTGTTAATGTGGTGTCTCCCATAGACATTTCAAAGCTGTAAGAATGACAAACTGCATTTTTGAGCACCTTGTGTCATACTATGGAGACAGATCAATCTCAAAAATAATACATTTACAAAATAAAATTCAAACATCCACAACACAATTAACATCTACAAAATCCAGTTTCTAAGTTCAAAACACGATTTATAAATGCATAAATTCAATTTGTGAATCCAAAACACAATTCAAAAGTATGCAAATCCAATTCAAAATTTACAACACGATTCAGAAATACACAAATTTCCAACACAGTTTATGAAATCATATTAATAATCATAAATATTCATTACAACAACACTAGTTCTTATTCATCACTCATACATTCATTCATTCATTTTCTTTTCGGGTTAGTCCCTTTATTAATCAGGTGTCACTACAGCGGAATGAACCACCAACTTATCCAGCATATGTTTTACACAGCAGATGCCCTTGCAGCTGCAACCCAACACTGGGAAACACCCATACACTCTTGCATTCACACACATACACTTCGGCCATTTCAGTTTATTCAATTCACCTATACCACATGTCTTTGGACTGTGGGGGAAACCAGAGCACCAGGAGAAAACCAATGCCAACACGGGGAGATTACGCAAACTCCACACTTAAATGCCAGCGGACCCTGCTGGCTGGGGCTCGAACAAGCGACCTTCTTGTTGTGAGGCAATCGTGCTACCCACTGCACCACTGTGACGCCCCCATCACACATACACAAATTCTTGCTGCTTGAAACAAAACCCTGGTTATTGTTATATGCTTATGGACAAGCTTACCATATTATTTCTGCTGTAATCCTGTGTCCGATGATGGTTACTGTTCCTGTGCACTCCTAAAATTGTGTGTTGTCTGTTTCCTACCAAAAAATCCACAACTCTCTAAGTCTTCGAGTCTGTCATTACAGAAATCCTCCCAATATATTGTCAGTGCTAGCACCAATTGAATAACTTGGCCCCCTCTGACTGTAAACTGTGGCCCACCTTGGCCCCTGCCTTTAAAAATATGCAAATTCAATTCATTCATTCATTCATTTTCGTTTCGGCTTAGTCCCTTTATTAATCCGGGGTCGCCACAGCGGAATGAACCGCCAACTTATCCAGCATTTGTTTTACACAGCGGATGCCCATCTCTGGGAAACACATCCACACATTCTCATTCACATACATACACTATGGACAATTTAGCTTACCCAATTCACC
Source organism: Danio albolineatus (assembly GCA_903798035.1). NCBI lineage: Eukaryota > Metazoa > Chordata > Actinopteri > Cypriniformes > Danionidae > Danio > Danio albolineatus. Next base: position 1,771,440 of record CAIGQQ010038184.1, read on the forward strand.
TATACCACATGTCTTTGGACTGTGGGGGAAACCGGAGCACCCGGAGGAAACCCACGCAACCACGGGGAGAACATGCAAACTCCACACAGAAATGCCAACTGGCCCAGCCGGGGATCGAACCAGCGACCTTCTTGCTGTGAGGCGAACGTGCTACTCACTACGCCACCGTGGCGCCGCAAATTCAATTCATTTGGCAAAAATATTTATGATTTTTACTTGTGAATTCACAAATTATGTTTAACCTGACAAATTGAATTTTGTAAATGTGAATTGTGCTGAATTTTGTTTTGCAAATGTATTATTTTTAGACTGGCTCCAAATTTTTTAGTACTCTTTGAAATGGTTGCATTGTAGGTGACAGAAAGTACAGCCTTTCGTGCGTAATTGCTCAGGGGCTTCATGCAATACACCCCCCGAGCGCACGGATGCGCACACGCGTTGCCACAGCAGCGGACGTACCAGTGTGACGCAGGCGGGCTACACACATACACACACACACACACACTCTCCGGTAGCACAACAATACAAGCTCTCGCCGCTCCCCCTCTTTACGCCTCGCTCTCGGTATGGCGGACGGCGAGCGGTCCCCGTTGCTCTCGGATCTTGGCGATGGAGCTCTGGGCAGCGGTAACGGAGGGGTGTCTCCCGGAGCAGCTTCACTCGGCGCTCCGAACAAACCGCAGAGTGAGTAGCGAGCGCGGCGCGTTTCTGCGCTGTCACGGGCCCGCGCATACACACACACAGATACACACACACACATAGACACGCACATGCTTATACATTTACTACGGATTCGGTTGCGTGTTCTGTGGGGTTGTCTTGCTTTGGTTTGCACGCTGTTGATGATGGAGACAGAAACTGAAGGGATGAATTTTTCTGGCAGATGGCAGATTGTACGTGCACGCGCGCGGTCAATGACTGATACATGCTGCTCAGCATAGTACAATGCAGTAGCAAACGATACACCTGCGTCTAAAGAGTGATGTTGTTTTGTCTCACAAATCAATGTTGAGCCGAGCCTCGCATACTTCTGTCATTCGTCGTAAAAGCTGATTAGCTGCTAATGAATAAGCATCATGCACTTGTCCAGCTCTGTTTACTTTTCTGTTATTGGCCTTCCGTAGGTAGGTTAAACATAAAAGAGGGTAGTATTTTCTCAAACTAGTCATATGCCTGTAGAACACTGAGCAAGGATTTTCATTATCCCCGTTTATCCACTTTTACCGGGCAGTCAGCGTCTCTGCATTACACATTTACAGTAATCTGCCGTATCCAGTAACTCCAGCTACACCCAAACGCACTTGATTGGCACGTCTGTGGGCCATTCAGGAAGGCTTTAAACATTGGCTGAGCAGACCAGAGCCAATCGTTTAACAGAGTGGGCGGGGCCAATAGAAAGTTACTAAAGGGCGTGCTTCTGCTGCTGATGGTGCTGTGGTGATGCTGGCGAAATGTTATGAGAACAACAATATTTCATGACATCCACATTGGATTTATTGTGGTATATTCTAGAGACAGTGAGTTAGGTCATAACCGTGTGCTGCTTTAAATCCAGCCAGTCCAAATATGTATCACTGTTTCTGAGACCTTTGTGAAAAATGTGGTTATTACAGGGATTTGTGTACTAGTGACCATGCAGGCACATTCCAGCAGTCTCCTTATAAAGCTCCTTTCAGCTGATCTCGAGACCAAATCTGATTTTCTTGTTAATCCTAATGGCGTGGGTGACCGAGAACTATTTCCCCTTTCCAAAGTGCAAGTTTCAGTGTTCGGTTAAACTTTGTGGACTAAACGAAACTTTCGTTTTAATGACTCTACATTGAGAGCCAGTATTTCAACTGTATATTGAACTGATGACAGATATGACTGATACGATCTTCCACATCATGACACAAAAGAGAAATTCTGTGGACCTGAATCAATGTATTGGTTGTTACTGAACCTTTATATAAACATCCATATATTAATTATTCTCTATTTGGTCTACTATAACATGCATTTGGAAAATAATAAGCACATTTCATCATAATGTTAACAAGATGGTGCACCAAAAATGTGCTGTTAATAATTTAACCTACTTGCTAATTTCCTCAGGCCATCCAACATGTACAGATGTAGATGAATTTATTTCTTAAGTTGAATTTTAAAAATGATTTTTGCTGAAGTTGTGCTTCTTGGAGATTTATGAAACACAAGTCAACAGTTTGCAGCACTTATTTAGAGAAAAAAATATAGACCAGACAAAATGAATAATAGTTGTTCCTGTCAATACGTTGAGGTCTTCTGAAGAAAAACGATCACTCTTTGCAAGAAACTGAATATTGTTTACAACATTATTACCTTTAATTCACAGCCTTGGAGTCTGCAAAGAAACTCACGCATGATTTGACTCCATTTGTTTTCAATCGAGAAGGAGGACACATGTGTTTTATTGTTCGTCAAAGTGGTATTTGGTTTTATCTTGGATGCTGCCACCTGTATAAAACAAAGTAAGACTGATCATTTGACTTTATAAGACCGCTGTGTATCATCAGGAGTGAGCCACACAGGGTTTAAAGGCAGGGTTCGGTCATGGAAAACCTGGAAAAGTCATGGAATTTTGACATGGCATTTTCCAGGCCTGAAAAAAGTACTTGAATATAGGTTAGTTACCTTTACTTCTTTTCTGTCCTTGGCCAATCACATACTCTCACGTTATTAGTGTGGTGTAAGCATTATCTAAATTAACCTTACATAAATATAAATATAAATTAATATTAAATAGATTGTTGTGTGTTTTACGATATGCTGTGTTTTAACTTGCTTAGTTTTTCTTTTACCACGTATATGTAGACATTGCATGAAACATTAGGTTATGAAATTTTACTTGAAATTCTTGGAAAAATCATGGAAAAGTCATGGAATTTTAGTTGTAAAAATGTGTATGACCGTTTTTAAATGGGTATGAACATAGTTCACCTAAAAATGACAATTCTTCTCGCTGACTCACTTTCTTTCTAACTCACTATCTACTCTCCCTCAAGTGGTTTCTAACCTTTATGAGTTTCTTTCTTCTTTTGACCCCAAACGAAGATATATTGAAGAAAGCTGAAAACCTGTAACCATTGACTTGCACAGTAGAAAAAACAAATACCATGGAAGTCAATGGTTACAGGTTTCTATCTCTCTCTGAAATATCTTCTTTAGTTTTCAACAGAAGAAAGAAACTCATACAGGATTGAAAAAGTCATGGATAAGAAAACTATCCCCCATTCCTTTTATTATTACTATTATTATTATATCTCTGACGAAAAGAAAACTCCCCTACATCTTAACCTGAGAAAAGCAAATTTGTATCTCCTCATGTTTTTTATATATATATATATATATATATATATTTTTATCTTTCTAGGTTTTCCTCCATTTCCGAGCTCAACTCAGCCGCCTGTGTTGTTGAGTGAGAATCCTCCACCATATTCCCCCCTGACGTCTCCAGAGAGTGGCAGTGCCCCGGTCATCAGCTGTAGGGTGTGCCAGTCACTCATTAGTGTTGAGGGCAAAATCCATCAACATGTGGTCAAGTGCGGCGTCTGCAATGAAGCCACAGTGAGTTGGGATTCAGCCCATGTACAGTACACTTAGCACATGCTTGAATGAATAATAGGGTAAATGCACAGCTAGTGTTTTTTTTTCTACCGATAAACTTCTGGTGAACTCATATTGTGGCTTTTTTTCAGTTTTATACAGTTCCTTTTACAGCATTGATGTTGTGTTGTAATTAAAATATAATCAGTTAAATAGACTCAAGCATTTACACAAGTGTAAAACGAGATTTACAGCCATTTACATGCACACGCCGTCAGGATCAGCAGGCTGGAGCAGAAACTCCATTGAAAATACTTGAGTTAAATAAATGTTCATACTTTAAAGAAAAGAATTGAATTTAATGCAGTGCTTATTGTACGTTCTGAGTCTTACTTTATATCGTGTATCAATCAAGCAGTGAAGATCATTGGGTTTTAAAGAAAACAGACCTAAAACACGACAATTTTGGTGTAAGTTAGTTCACTGAAAGCGCTTTAACTGGGTTACTGCAGGGCATAATTTGTGCCGGAACACACCAGATCCGGATCTAGCACCTTTGAAATCTCCTCAACCACCCTTCTCCACTCTTCGGCTATTCACTTTCACTTTCTTCTACGACACCCCCCCCCCAACCAACCAACATGGGTATAATAAGTAAAAAAAGGTTGTTGACCAACTTGCCAACTTACTCAAAAGATCTCCTTCAGTCAACAACCAGACACTCAGTTGAGAGTAGTTGAATATATTTATTATAGAAAAAAGTAGCAATTTAGGTGAGCAACTCTTCAGGATGCCAGAATAACAAACCAAAGAATCTGCAAAGTAAATAAAATAAATGGAAAAAAAAAGGAAGCCACCCCTACAAGCTCAAACATACAGGGACATTTTTACAAGAATAAAGTTTGGTCGTCAGCCGGAGGGGTAGGGAAATCCAGGAGCTCTCCACTCCCAGCAACTGTCTCACCACAAGTGAGCTCCTCGAACTCTGCTGGAAGTTACCTTTTATAGCTCTCTGCAACCAGCAGCCAATCAGAGACTGGACTATATTAAAATGGGAGCCTAGGGGATAACTAAAAAACAACAACAACACAAGAAGGCGGGACAAAAGAAAAAGACATGTAATGCACAACAAAAATAAATACATAAACTTTAGTCATAGCAATAGTTTTTAAATATTGACCAGATAAAAAGGACTATTTCTTTTTTACATTTTAAAGTATATACTAGGGCTCTGCAATATGGACAAAATAATCATATTGCGATTTTTGGATCGAATATTACGATTGCGATTTTATTTGCGATTTTGGCAACTGTTTTTTTCTTTTTGAAAAAATAAAGCATTTCAACATGAAAAATAAAGGTGAACTAACCTCATTTCCAGTCATAACAATAAATAAAAACTTGCGTAAATCAAAACCACCTATTCGGTTTTCCCGCTCAACTTCGTCGTGCGCGGAGTGGGCTCTGATTGGTTAACATCTTTCTCCTGCTCAGCTTAGCTGTAATTGCCCGTTGTGCTGCGTCAGCTCTGATTGGTTAACACATTAAAATCATGCGCACAAGAATGGAACAAAAATCTTAATAAATTAATAGATAAAATTGCAGCCTTTGCGATTTAGAAATTGCATGTGCTTAAATCGCGATTTTTTTAAAAAAAATTTTATTGCGATTAATTGCACAGCCCTAGTATATACTCATTCGTATATGATCATATGTCTTACTTCAGAACTTCAGGGCATTAAAAATGTAGAAATACAAATATTACATATAACAAATATGAATCAAATTTAAAACAATTTTCAAAAATGATCACTGGTCAGACTTAAACAAAAAATTTGCAAATTAAAATGCAAAATGTAAACATTGTACAAGATTGCAGCAATGCTTGTTTCTGTCTGCATCCCTGTAATGCTCTGTAATATTGTGCTTATATAAATTGTGAAGCAGAACAATTAATTTGTGACACCCCAATATAATCAATAGAGCCTAATATGAAACGAAAGACTCTTTATTTTGTCCATTCCATATATATTGTTATATTTCTCAGCTTTAGTGTAAACAGTACATTTTAATACATTTAATGCATTAATAAAATCATGAATTATTTTTTAAAATAACATTAGTGTGTGTGCAATAAATCATTTAGCATATTTGTACATTTAATTAAATTACAGCCCCAAAATTAAAAGTGTAGTATTTATTGACCGTATGGCTCCCAGTACTGGTTTGCAGCTGGAAGAGCATCTGCTGTGTAAAGCATATGCTGGATAAGTTGGCGGTTCATTCCACTGTGGCGACTCCTGATGAATAAAGAGACTGAAGGAGAATGAATTAATAAATTTATTGATCATCTTTTTTGGTCTTTCTCTTCCTTTCTGTTTTTTTTTTATCTTTCTTTCACCTTCATTCTCTCCAGCCCATAAAGAATGCTCCTGCAGGCAAGAAATATGTGCGCTGTCCTTGTAACTGTCTTCTCATCTGCAAGGTCACATCTCAAAGGATCGCCTGCCCTCGACCTTATTGGTAAGAGAGAGAACAGAAGGAGACAAAGTTACATTTAAACGCAATGACATGCTTGACACTACTAAACATCATCTTGTTGTGTGTGTGTCTCCTTATTCATGATCCAGTAAGAGGATCATAAATTTGGGGCCAGTCCATCCAGGTCCAGCCAGTCCAGATCCACAACCTGCCGGAGCCAGAGTTTCCTGTGGACACTGCAGCAACACTTTCCTGGTACATAAACACACAACATATCATACTGACCGCTACCGTGTATCATGATCCAATGCATAATGACCGAATCGCTCGGCTCAGGTTCAGCGTCAAGTGGAAGTCCAATATCAAATGGCAATTTATTCTTGTTTTATTTATGCCACTGTCTCACATTAGCCGCTCAACCACTTTCTCCACATTTCAGTGGACCGAGTTTACTGACAGAACACTGGCTCGATGCCCCCATTGCAGAAAAGTGTAAGTATTTCTCCGCCAATGTTTACAGCACCTTTCCCACATAACAAATAAATCAAACTCTTTTATTAGGTCACAAACAAGTCAGCATTTAATGTTTATCTCTCTCTGTCAGTCCCACCCGTACAGCGCTTCAGCTTCTGAAATGTGTTCCTGCCTTTTACTGGCTGTAATTTTTCTGTTGATAGACCCATAAAATTGTAACATCCTGTTCAAGCTTATTATATAGCAGTCTCAGTCTTGGATGTCGGCCAAAAAATACTGTCGCGATAGTAAAACACCCTCACATGGAAGAAAAACATGAGTGTTTATGCAATTAGCGTTTATGATGGTAAGCTAAATGTGAGTTTTCAAAGGTTGTATGGAGTTTGTATGGCATAAACTTTATGAAATATGTCCAAGAGTTTTACCTTTATTAGGTTTGAAGTACGCTCACTCAGGGAAATGATTAATATTATTTTTCACAGAAAGATTCCAGAATTTGGATCATTTGTCAATTAAAAAATATTAGTGCTGCAAAGATTAATTGTGATTAATTGCTTCATATATATTATATTATATTACATTACATTACATTACATTACATTACATTACATTACATTACATTACATTACATTACATTACATTATATTATATTATACATGAACTAATCATGAACAACACTTGTGCAGCATTTATTATTTATAATTGAACATTTACTAATGCATTATTAATATCCAAGTCCATGCTTGTTAACATGAGTTAATGCACCGCGAGTTAACATGAACTAACAATATACAGCTGCGTTTTCATTAACTAACGTTAACTAACATGAACAAATACTGAAGTAAATGTATTGTTCATTGTTTCATATGTATATATATTTGGGACGACACAGTGGCTCAGTGGTTAGCACTGTTGCCTCACAGCAAGAAGGTTTCTGGTTTAAGCCCCAACTGGGTCAGTTGGCGTTTCTTTGTGGAGTTTGCGTGTTCTCCTCGGTTTCCACTACAGTCCAAAGACACATGGTTTAGGTGAATATATATAAATATATATATA
>CAIGQQ010038184.1:1788221-1815815 GCA_903798035.1 Danio albolineatus
AATAATAATAATAATAATAATAATAATAATAATAATAATAATAATAATAATAATAATAATTCAACATTTTTGGATGAAACAGTAATAATAAATAATATTAATCAGTATTTTTACAGTGATTCATTTATAACCACCTAAATTTGTGTGTACTGTATGTATGTGTGTGTGTGTCTCTGTCTCAGTTGTGTCTCAGGGGAGAGAGTAAAGTTCCCAATGGAATCAACACGATCTGAGATTACTGAGCTTGCACAAACACACAAGAGCCTTTTATCCTCCTAACGTATAACAGGATTCATCCTCAAAGATGAGCCCTGTGACCTACACCACAAACACACACACACACACACACACTCATAGAGAAAGAGAGAGAGCTGCAAGTCTCAGCATGAACAGGAATAAGCAGCTGTAAGACGGATAGAGAGGCAGATTTAAGAAGAAAGGATGAGAACGGAGAGGAGATGAGGATGAATGGATAAGATGAACTGATGAGGAAGGGGCTTTAAGTGGCTTTGGCACTATCCACTTTAAAACAAACAATTCATTTAGATTATCTGATCCTCACACACTAGTTAAAGCAAAAAAATAAATAAAAATACAAACCAAATTACAAAAAGTTTCAACTAAATGTGATAGTTTTGATGTTTCTCTTGTATTTCTGTTTATTTAAATGTAGTTTTATTTTATTTTTTCCATAAGTTATTCATTTAAGTGTACTAATATTAGGACTGTAATCTTAATTAATTACATTTTTTTTGTTAGAATTGTTCCAGTTTTGGCTTTCTGTATGTGCACACTGCACAAATATATTAAAGTACATAACACATATATTAGTGGCTGCATGGTGGCTAGATGGTTAGACCTATCTCCTCACAGTAAGAAGGTCACTGGTTCGAGTCCCGGCTGGGTCAGTTGTCATTTCTGTGTGGAGTTTGCATGTTCTCCCAGTTTTCACGTTTTTATCCCATGACTCCCCCACAGTCTTAAAACATGCTCTATGAGTGAAATGAATAAACTAAATTGGCCGTAGTGTATGAGTGTGTGTGAATTAGAGAGCATGTGGGTGTTTCCCAGTTCTGGGTTGCAGCTGGAAGGGCATCCGCTGTATAAAACATATGCTGGATAAGTTGGCGGTTCATTCTGTTGTGACCCCTGATGAATAAAGGGAATAAGCCAAAGGAAACTGAATGAATAAATCAATATATTCTGTACTCATTTATGCTGTATACACAGTATACACATCATACATTACTGCCTGAAAAACTGTTTTTTTCCAGTCATCTCAACTTTAACAACATCAATCAAACTGACCAAAAAAGTTAACTTTGTAACTAAGAGTTCTGATGAAACCCGATTAACTGATTAAAATAAGTTAAAGTGAAATCTTGTCATTCATTTTTTCATCTTTACAGTGTGTTTTGTCTATATATGCAAAACAGACACTGCTTTAGTAAATATGTGCTAATTTGCATACATTTCTACCACTAAAATCTGAACATAGAACAAAGTTTTCATTTTTGGAAATACTAGAGTGAAAGTTTATAAAGAGGGAATTGATGGCGTGGTGGCACAGTGGGTATCGCTGTCGCCTCACAGCAGGAAGGTCGCTGGTTCGAGCCTCGGCTGGGTCAGTTGGCATTTCTGTGTGGCATTTGCATGTTCTCCCAGTGTTCGCGGGGGTTTCCTCTGGGTGCTCCGGTTTCCCATTATTCCCATTAAAATTATGAACATATACCTCTGTAAAAAGTAAATTCTGCTGAAGCGCAGATTTATTAAGAAATAACTCATCTGTTTTAGTAAATATGTGCTAATTTGCATACATTTCCAGAATAAAAAACTTAACATTAAACAAAGTATTATTTTCATATTAAAAGTTTTTAAAGTTGCAATTTTTCTTAAAAAAATATATGTTTAATCAAGAAAAGATTTGACGATGTAAAGATGTAACCTGTGTATAACCCCTGTAAAAAGTCTATTTAAGTGTTGCTGAAGTGGAGATTTATGGCTCACGTCAGGATAAAAAAACTAATTTCTATAAAATGATGTATTGTTGTTGAAATCTATTGACACAAATTGATAAAGTGTGACAAAACGAAAAACCTAAAAGTTTATTCTGGATTTTGTTTTACAGTAGACTAAAAACACACTATGAAAGTTTAAATTCTAAAAGCAGAAAGTGTGCAGTGTGCAGTATCACCTTTAGAAGTGCATTTTCTCTTTCTGGTTTTGTATAGTTTTACTGTATGGGATGTGTGTATTCAGAATGTCAGAGGTCTCAGTCTGTGTGTGTGAGTGTGAGTGTGTGTTAGACCTACAGATCTACGGCTAAAAGCATAACGTTCAACTCAATTAACAGCATGAATTATTGATGTCTGTCTAGACCAGAATTTGTGTGTACACTGGAATTAAAAGCCTCCGGTGTCACCTGTCACACTGCCTTGCGCGCGCATGTGTGTGTGTGTGTGTGTGTGCAGACAGACAGAGAAATATACAATCATTCTTTATCTGTTAATTCTCAGTTTATTTCACCTCTAGTGAATATATTTATTTGACTGATTACTCTGTGAGACCCAATATTTATGAACTGAGGACAGTTATGGAGTTATTTGGGTCGTGTAATTTTAGGGTGTTATTTTGTCCTGGTGTGAGAAGAATTTAATAAATGATCATTTAGGTTCATTCTTTAAAGCTTTCAGGTATTTCAGTATTATACATTTTATGACATAATGTATACTTGTATACTTGTAATATAATACTTTATTAATTAAATTTCAATGTTTTTTGGTATTTGCACAGACACACACACACACACACACACACAAAAAATGTTGTCTATATAGGTCAAACATTAAATATCCTATTTTTGGATTACTTCCCCCCAAAATTACTTTAGCAAAGTTATTTTATATTTATAAAATTAAATACAATTAAAATGTCTACTATAAGACAGCCCTTAACATTTGTCAAATATGGGTAAAATAATATTTCAGTATAACTGATATGACCATGTGTCAGGTCCTGTCTTCCTTGTGTTTATGTTTTTGTCATTCCCCATGTGCTCCTTTGTTCTGTTTCCCGTCATTTCCTAATGTTCATCTGTTCCACCTGTGTCGCACCCCATGTATATAATCAGTTTAATCATCCCCTGTGTATTTATATCCCTGTGTTTAGTCAGTCCTTTGTCTGGTATACTCTGTGTGTGATGAATTCTCTATGTTGATGCTTGTATTCACCCCATGTCCTTCCTATGTTTCCTATGTTTACTTCATGTAAGTGTTTGTAAATAAATCGATGTATTTGATACTTCTGTGATCCTGTACTTTCCTGAAGTGAACCCAGGCGTTACACTATGTAAAAATCACAACATGGTTATTTTGACTTATTAACATTCATTCATTTTCCTTCAGCTGAATCCCTTATTTATCAGGGGTCGCCACAGTGAAATAAACCAACTATTAACATAGAAAAACAATCAAACAATTAAAAATTTTATTTTAAACAATTAAAAACTTGCAGGCAAAAGCTAAAACGTAATGATTTATAGGATAACACAAAGTAAACAAAATTTGCTATATAATAATAAAGTAAAATGAGATAACCCGATCAATTATTTAAGCTTAAATGATCTAAATACACTCTCTCTCTCTTTCTCTCTCTCTCTCTCTCTCTCTCTCTCTCCCCTTGTGTGCTAAACCAGGCAAATCCACATCCAATACAAAACATCCTCCTCAAAAAGGAAAGCTTGGATTCTCCTCTGTCAGTTTGGAGTGACAGAGAGAGAGAGGAGGAGAAGGAGAAGTAGAGATCAGGATAAGGTTAATAGTATGGTAAATAAGAAAGTCGGATAGAGGTAAAGATAAATAGTGAGAGAGGCTTTACAGGTGTCTTCCTTCTGAATAGAGCATCTCTACAGGACAGGTAAAACAGCTCTCTTAACAACAGCTTTCAGAAGTACAGTGTATGCTTTATGTATTTTTATATAAGGAGGAAAGAATTGACATTACTGTACCTGTATGCGAGTGTGGTTGCTTGGGAGTTTCAGCACAGTATTTACTGATAATGTATGTTGAGAATTTAATCAAAAGTCTTTTAAAGTAGTGTGATGTCATGAAAAACATATTTAAATGCAAAGAATTTGAGTTTATACACTGAAAATTTGTTGTAAAATTGTTGTAAACAGTTTATAGAGGCTGAATTTAAACAAATTAAATTTAGTAATGTAATGTAAACTTATCATAATAATAGTATTAAGTTTGCTAGAAATACAGTAATGTAAACTGATTATAGTAGTGTAATGTAATGCAAACTTATTCAGATGCAAAGAATTTAGGTTTGTAGTTTACTAAAAAACCCAAACACTATTATTATTTGACACAAGCATGTAAAGCCTTTGCTGAATAAACACTTTTTACCCATTTTATGACAGTCTGACATCATCAGCAGATTACAAAATACGCAACATTTCTGTTTTGAATGACTCATTAAAATGAAGTCTCTGAAAATCTAATATTTTCATCCAAATATTCAGCGAAACACAGTCCTGACATGAACTGACAGTCCGCTGGAAGTAATTGGATTACATTCAAATGACTTCTTTTTTTTTACACAAAGATTTAATTGAATTCAGGGAGCAAAGATGATGCTGATTATGAAGAGGATGATGAATATATTAATATCTTACAGATGGAGTGTAATTGTAATTCCTCTCTCGGCCCTTATTCCTCGACTTACTGGAGCAGAAGTAAGTGAATGTGAGTGAGTGTGTGTGTGGAGGAAAGCAGCACAGATTTTTTTTACAAGTTCTTAGTTGTTGCTAATAAATATTTGTGATTAGTGCTGTGTAACTGATTACATAATAGGATTCCAAAAAATGATGTGCTTATAATTAGAGTATATTTCATTTTTTAAATGCTCATAATCAGATTACAATTTTTTATGGATTACAGGATAATATGTTATTCTCACAACGTCAGTAAATTACACATCGTTTATACTGTAGATTCTACCTAATTGTTTTTTTTCTTTTAAAATATTCTTTCGTTTAGAATCCTATTGTGTGACTATATTTCTGTTACAGAATGTAAATGTTAAGTGAATAAACCATGCTTCTGAATTTAGAGGGAAAACACATTTCTCAGTTAAACTAATTTTATGCAAGTCATTTAACACTGGTCAATGTATTGCTGATAAACAACACTGCACTGTAAAAATGCAGGGTGACACACGATTCCTTCACGTTGTCCCAACACAAGTTGTTTAGGTGAACTTAAATGTTTCTAAAAATTTAAGTGGATTGAACATAAAACAATTAAGTTTTCCCCAAAACAAACTTAAGGATTGTGTTGTTTCAACTCATTTTAAATAAGTAGTTTGAACACGCAGCAAAGAAATTTATGTCAGTGAATAATTTATCATTATATCCAGGACAAAAATTCTTTTTTTTGTTGTTCATGTAATGCAGGGATTTTTGTTAGCCAATCCCCTTTGAAATAGTGAAGAGTATTTACTTGAAATATTTGCATGTTCAGTTCTCTGGTGTCTGGCAGCGGTCACACTGAAATGCAGATAAACAACAAAAAAAGTAAATATAATTGTATTGTAATTGTAATTTAATTATAATTTTATTCGTTTATTTATTATTTTAAATAATTCAGCCATTTTTATTTGACATTATTAAGATTCAATTTAAAGCTAATTCAAATCCAATATAGATCTTGTATATATTTGAATATACTTTCTTTTTGTTTGTTTATTAATTTTAATATGGTATACTTAAGGGACAGTTTAGCCAAAAAATACAATTCTGTCATCATTTACTCATTCTCCACTTGTTCCAAGCCCGTTTGAGCTTCTCTTTACATATAACACAAATGAAGATATACTGAAGAATGCTGGAAAAAGCAGCTATTGACTTTCATAGTACGTTTTATTTCTACTCACTGTTAACAAATTTTGTAAATTACATATTACAGTATTTAATTGTAATATGAATATTTTAACTGTCATTTTAATTTGCTGTAAATTAAAAATACAGTAAAAAAAAGCTTGAAATCTGGCCAATCATAGGAAATACTGTAATTTAGACTGTTTTATTATAAAAAGATAAACGAACAATGAGTCATTATTATTAAAGTTAAATTTTTCATTGTATGAAAATATATTAGAGGTGAGAAGACTAAAATACTGTATATTTTACAGTAAAGATAAACAATACTGTAAATACTAATTCTAAAAAAACTGTACATATTATTACAGTATTTTTGCTGTACATTTGATTTACAGTAAATTCAGTTACAGTAAATTATACAGGAAATTTGTTACTAGTGTAATATGTATGTAAACGGCTGGATTTCCCCAACATTCTTCGGATTATCTTGTTTTGTGTGCAAAAGAAGAAATTCATTCAAGATTTAGAACCACTTGATGTAATGTATGTATTTATAGGCCTATTGCACATTTACGGCACGCTGTTTTTATTTATTCTAAGGATATGTATTTTTGATATCAACAATTCAATTCTTGATATCAAAAATGTTACTTCTTGATATCAACAATTCAGTTCTTGATATCAAAAAAGGTAATTGTTGATATCAAAAACTGAATTGTTGATATCAAAAACTGAATTGTTGATGTCAAAAATTAACATTTTTGATATCAAGAATGGAATTTTTGTGCCAGTGCGCTCACCACACACCAGCTATGGGGGGAGTGGAGAGACAGTGCCAATTCATAGTGAATTCACAGACTACTGTAAAAATTACATTTTTACATTAAACTATCCCTTTAATGCAGACATGTCCACACTCGGTCCTGGAGGGCCGGTGTCCTGCATATTTTAGCTCCAACTTGCCTCAACACACCTGCAAGGATGTTTCTAGAAAGCTGAGTGAGAGCTTGATTAGCTAGCCCAGGTGTGTCTGATTGCGGTTGGAACTAAACTTTGCAGGACACCGGCCCTCCAGGACCAAGTTTGGACACCCCTGCTTTAATGATACTTTAAAATAAGTTGGATAAAAACTAGTCAGAATACACAACCTAAAATAAGTTAATACTAACTAAAGTTTTCATCATTTAATCTGTACATTTGAAGAGTGAACTGTTTTGGCAGAATTGTTTGTAAAAACTCTTTCCAGCCCTCATGCATTACTAATTTTGTTTCCCTCAGCAGTGCTGTTTCCGGACTGGGCGTATAAACCCGCCTGGTCTCCGGGCTCGCGGCAGGTGCAGTTGTGGCACTTTCTGTTAGAGCTTTTGGGCCGTGGCGAGGGCGGAGCTATAACATGGGGCAGCGAATGGGGAGAGTTTGTCATCAGAGACCCAGAGAGATTGGCTAAACTGTGGGGGGAGAGGAAGGGCAAACCACACATGAATTATGACAAACTCAGCAGAGCTTTAAGGTACATTCACTGACACCAGCAGTTCATACATCTAAAAATATATGTTAGACTATATTCAGATTTGTTATTCAACAATGGTACATTTTTGTATTATATTGTGACATTACTTTATTTGCGTTTACCGTTTATTTAGATCCCTGCTAGCCACTACCAATGTAATGGCTATCCCACCTTGGGTTCCAACAAATAAAGTGACAAATTTACATCAAAGCATCATCAAAATCATTACAATAATAATAATAATAATAATAATAAAAACATTAAAATAAAACAATAGAAACAAATACCAAAACCAAAAAGGACACATTTACAGTAAACGATACTGTCACACTTAAATGAAAAAACAATATTGATGTTTCTACTTCAGAGATATGCAGCCCTTCTATGTTAATTTGATATCTAAAGATGCTTCAGAATAAATATAGTGAAGAATGATCATATGACTTACATAAAATATTTTCAATATATTATCTTGTTTAAAGATTCTGTTATGCATGAATTTTTTCATAGCATTGCATAATAATACACATGTACACATACACAATTATATAGAAACCACACATAAATGCATCATTTTTATTACACTGTGAATTTTTTTTGCTGTCTAATATTTTTTTTAACTAGTTTTTAACTTTTCTAGTCATATCAACTTACTTCAGTCAAAGTGACAAAAAATATCACATTAAACCCAACTAACCAATTGAAATAAGTTAATGTAGCATAAAAATATTTGTTCTCATTACTTTTTTCATATAAAAAGCGATTATTTACATTATTTAAAATAGGGAGCAAACCCATTGCTTTAAATCAATTTAAATTCATGAATTCATGAATTCATTAATTCATTCATTCGTTCATTCGTTCATTCATTCATTTTCTATCAACTTAGTCCCTTCACTCATCAGGGGTCACTGCAGCAGAATAAACTGCCAACTCATCCAGCACGTTTTACACAGCGGATACCCTTCCAGCTGCAACCCAGAACTGGGAAACACCCATACACTCACATGCACACACACTTCAGGCAATTAAGTTTATTCAATTCACCTATAGCGCATGTCTTTGGACTGTGGGGGAAACTGGAGCGACAATGCTAACCACTGAGCCACCGTGTCGCCGCAATTTCAATTTACTTAAATAAAGCAGTTCTATTTAAGTTCATTTAAATAGTTGCTTTTAAAGCAATGGGTTTATTCCCCTTTTTAAGTAAAGTAAATAATTGCTTTTTACTGTGTATTACACTGTAAAATAAATATTTTGACAATAATTAATTGACTTAACTTATTTTTTATATCTATTAACAAATAACTCTTAAATAACTTTAAGGTGATGGGTTTACTCACTTTTTTAAGTCAACAAATCCCTTTAAAAGCAACAAGCTTATATATGTACTTATGATATTTAAAAAGCTTAATCCTGTGTTGTTTTTTCAGGTATTACTATAATAAGCGCATTTTACACAAGACCAAAGGAAAACGTTTTACCTACAGGTTTAACTTCAGCAAGCTAATTTTAGTGAACTACCCAAGTCTTCCAACCTGCCCACAGGTGTGTAAAGGTGTTTGCAATTTTATTTGTTACATTTTTTTCTAGATTCTAATAATGTTTTTTTGTGTTATCTCTTTATTTTTCAGGATACACCATCTGTTCCTTTCTCTGTCTTTCCTTCTCAGCTTTCATTCCACAATTCTTCTATTGACAGGGGTAAGACTGAACTTTAAATAATGAACTATTTTGAATTATTACACTTCACAATAACAGCACATGAATAATGATGTATATGCAAACTAAACACTACTTTATTATGAATTAATGATAAGTTAATGTATGTGCTAATGATGAACTTTAACTACAACATGAGTCACATGAATTGATGTATGAATGACGGCTACTTTAAGTACTTGTTAGTTTGTGATTGTTCATTAATGTATTAATTACCATATTAGTTTATGCTTAATTTAACCACCAAGAACTCATGATATGTTGATGTATAATTATATTATGACTTTACTTGGGGGGGGGCACATCATCATTAACCCATTTTTAACTACTTATGCAAATCTGTCTAGTGCATTTACACGAATAACAATAGAAAAGTGTTCTGTTAAGTTGATGAGTAGTTAAGGATGAGTTAAGTAAAGTTACGACATAATTTTAAATTAACAGCTCATGAGCTCATGATGGTTACATTTAGCGTAAACTTAATACATTAATAAACAACATGTACTAACAAGTAGTTAAGATAGCCGTTATTCATACATGAACTCATGTGACTCGTGTTGTAAAGTTAGTACATTATTAGCGCATACATTAACTCATCATTAATTCATAAAGTAATGTTTAGTTTGCATATTAATACATCATTATTCATGTTCTGTTATTGTAAAGGGTTGCTAATTATTGTTGATTTGAGCCTTTATGATTTATATTTTAACACTGATATCATGTGTCTCTGTGTGTCCTATGTGTTGTCTAAGAACAGCTAGTATGCAGTCAATTTCTCATCCCCTTCTGCTGCCCTACAGTTTCCCCAAACCCCTCCCCTTTCCCCAGGTACATCCAATCCAAAGGCAGATTCCCTTCTTTTATGGCCCGCCTTCCTCAGGGATTAACCTATCAGAGCTCTCCTGCCTGTCTCCACTCAGCTCCGCGCTTCAGTTCAGCCAATCTTTAAACTGGCCGGTCAAAAACAGCACAGATTGGCCGCTCAACAGAGTCCTGGGATTACAAGACAGGAGTGAACTGCTAAATAAAAGCCATGAGAGCAAAGAAGACAGACAAATATTTCCAGAGACCATGCATTAGAAGATTTAATCCCATTGTTGTATTTATTAATAACGTTTATAAATCTTTACTGACAGGTTTAGAGCAAAGCACTTTATATACTATTAAAAGAGACGACTAAAGGTGTTTAAAAAATTTGAAAATGAATATATGTGTTAAACATTTTAATTAAGATTAAAGTATCTGTCTGATAACACATTGTTAAAAATAAAGATGGATTTCTTTGCTCCTTTTACACATTGTTGAACAAGTTTGGTTTATGATTTCTCTCTCACACACATACGGGTGCATTCACACACATTTACAGACACATACAAACACATACACACACACAGCAAATTGTAAGGTGTTGAATTTCTGGTGTAAGCCCCTGTAGTGTTATAGTGTTAAAATCAAAGTGTACATTTACTGTTTTTAACACTGATGTGGGTTAAATTGTACCTTTAACAGTGTGCATTTCTGGTGTTGCCTTTCCATACATAGGGGAACTTGAGGTTACGGTCAACACAGTGGTATAAAACAATATACTCTGCTTAAGTGTATATCTTAAACCCTTTTTAAAGTGTAACTTATACTCTGGGCTGGTGGGACTCGTTAATACACCAGAAGAGAGTGTAATTTAACACCTGTGGAGTTATATTTACACTGGACAATTTGCCCTGCAGGTGTTAAAAATGTTCAACTTGGTGTGCATTTTTACACTTTAAGTGTAAATATTTTACACTGCAGAGGTGTATATATTTAACAGTTTTGAAAGTGTAACCTAAGCACTTGGCTGGTGGGACTCATATAGACACCAGAAAAGTGTTAAATTCAACACCTGTGGTGTAAAATGTACACTGGCAAATTTGCTCTGGCACAATGTAATTTTACAGTGTAATTTTACTTTAACATTTTGCCATTACTAGTGCTGTACCATATAATACTACACTTATACTCTAATTATACTACACTAAACTTGTACTTACAGTAATCCTGTTCATTACTTTTATATTTATATTTATATAAATATATTTACTGTCCATACTAGGTTGTCCAGATACCCCAATTTCTCTAAACAGTCCCATATTTCAGCTAGTACTTCTACTTATAAAAAAATGATTGCAGCACTTAGCAGTAGTCTTCTGTCACACAAATATAGCCAAATCAATTGTAGCCAATCAAGTCATAGTATATTTTAAAGAAAAAAGTGAACATCCAATGACACTTCCGTATCACTCAAATGATAGAGAGTTTCAAAGATATCAGGTTTGAGGAAAAAAAAACATGAATGAACATCAAAAAGTAATGAAAAAGTAAACATTTCTGAACCAGAAATTACCATCTCATATGATTACAGTATTTATGGGTTGAATAGGCTTTATGGCAGTACAGCTGAAATGACAATAAAGTTGCAAAATAAAAATAGCAGAACTCTAGGTTATTTTATTAAAAATAAAAGTGCCAAGAAGATCTAAGACAGAGTGTCAGAGAAATGTGACAGAAATAAACAGTCACAACAGCAAACATTGATAATCAGAAATCCTACATTATAAACCAAATATGATATATTCATACATTCCTTCATGGCTGCAGATACAAATATATAAAATATGTCTCAGTATTTTTCATTCCAATTTATGCAAAGAACAAGGCCTCCTGAACACCTGTCCAAACTCAGCAATCCATTTGTTAGCCACTGAAAACAGCAAAACAAATATTCAAAGTAAATCATTTTTACCACTAACAGTCCAATTTTAATAGTCCGTGTAGTTTTTTTATGTGATAAAAGTTTTTTTTTGTCAAACACAACAAATGTCATATAACAATAAATGATTAAGCATCACAATATTACTTGTCCAAGGAAGCTGATAATACATTTTAGATGCATTTATTTATCTAAGCATTCCAAAATAATATCATAACGGCAGTCAGTTATTATTTTTCTAATTTTGTTAAAACCTACCCCATTTGTTTCCCCGTAACACCGGGCATCCAGCGTGTTCTGTGTTGAAATCCGTTTCGCCGTTCTTGTGGAGATTGTACCAAAACACAGCTGAACCCTGCAAGAGCAGAGAGAGATTGATACAATTATTTTTCTTACTGATGCTGTTTATTTAACTAGTACTTAAATCCTATATATATATCACTTAATTACGAGTTTACCTTCTCTGGCTTCACAGCAATTCCTACTTTATTGAACACAGTGGCGCCCCCTTCCGCCACATCACTCATCTACAGAAACCGTACGTCACTTACAAAGAATAGTTAAAAAAAAAGGAAAACTGTTTGTTTTTCTGACAAGAGAACTTACATAAATTAGGAATGTAGCAATCCTATCATTCACTTTTTCCTGTAAGGTGAAACAGTTATTGGTCAACATGCAAACCAGCTCTTAATGACAGAATGCCCTTCCCCTTACCCCTACTGAAGGGCTAGGGTTATGCCAATTCTCTTTAGCTTGAATTCGTAGGGCTGAGGGGAAGGGCTGAAAACCCCTTCAAATGGAGATTTTCCAGTACCACAGTCGAAAACCAAGGGGTAAGAAAATTTCCCAGAATGCACCAGCTACAACAGCAGCATGGCTACACATGGAAGACAGGAGATGCACAAATTTGTGTTTTTTGTCATTATTATGAATTTTTACAACAAACAAGCATATGTTTTGATATATTCATTACGATGTTCGTGTTTTACTGTTATGCTAAAAAAAACAACAACACTAAAATAAAAAACCACTAAATTTGACTATCTATAATCCATAATCATAACTCCTGTACAGCAGTCCCGCAACATTCTGTCACTCAATGACACTCGAATACCCTGTCAGAAAAGTCTAGTGGCTGGGAATGAGCTTTTTACACTGTCTGGTATGATGTTAATGTTGTTTTTGTGTGTTTACATCAATGAATATGGCCAGGGTGTAAACGCACAATACAGTTGCGATCTTATTACCACATTAAATCGTTATGATAACATGATATATTCAGTGATTCCTTCAGTGGTTTCCTGAAGATAAATACTAAAAAAATAACGGAATTACTACATCAGTCGTGATCGTCGATCTCGTATGAAGCAAGAGATTTCGATGACATATGATGACGTGTGCAGGTGCTGTAGTAGTATCCCATTTCTTAGCTGTAAATTTTGAAGCCCTTCCCCTTCACACTCTGTTTCAAGGGCCAAGGGGAAGGGGTAGGGGTACAAAAATAGACTTGGGATTAGGCCTAAGAGTTTTCCGTTTATTTATGATTGTGAATTGCGTTATGGGACCTTGATCTCTGCTCTGTCTACTTTTTATGTTGAAAATTCAATTTTACAGTTTAATAAAGTGATTTTTATTGATATTTTGTAGGTGTATAATGTTTACGAAATAATATATAGAGAAATAAGTCTGTACTGCACTGGCAGTTTATTACAAGGTTTTTGTACAGTAATATACAACCCCATCTCAGACAATCTGTCACTTTAAACTTTTAAAAATGGTGATAATGGTAATTTTAACTTTTCAGGGTTAAAAGTTGTTGGAAGAAAGATCAAGGTTTCATAATGCAATTCAAAAACAGCATCAATAAACCAGGAAAAATAAACATGAATCATAAAATATGAAAAATTGCTAATTTGCAGATATTTTTTTCACAGTGTATCTATTACTTGCCGAATCGTTACTACAAGTACTGTTTTGTTGTTTACTATATCTGTCTTTCAGTATCAAGCTGAATTTTAATATAAGCAATTTTAAAGTTAATTATTCATTATTTTATACAGTATTTAGAATTACATTGAATCCTAAAAACCCACATGAAAAATTACTTCGGTGGCCAAGAGAGCTTAACATGCTGCAACAGGAAAACACATTACAAAACAACCTGAAAAAAATCAAGAAAAGATCTTAGACAGCACAGTCTAAGAAAAGACCATTTGACAGCACACATGCACATTTTTAAAACTAGGGATGTCACGATCAGTTTTTTCTGCCCTCGAGTCCGAGTCATTTCATTTTGATTATCTACCGATACCGAAACCCTATCCGATACGTTTATAATACATAATGGCCTAGAGACATGGGAGCTTTGGAAGAACTCCACATGACTGTGGTGAACGAAACATGGGGTACATCTTATAACAGTTACAAACAAGTAGTTTGTCAGAAATCTTTTTAGAAAGGGCTGGCAGAGCTTTTTCAGGGAAATAGTGGTGAGATGGCATTTCAAATCGAGGTTCTACGTTTGTTTTTGAGGTGTCTTATCAGGTTTGTTGAGTTAAATGTAGCCTTTTTTACTTTCCTCCTCTTGCAATGCCAAGATTACATATTTCAAAAAGTTGTCATCATCAACTTTATAATACTTCTAAACCGCAGACATACTCACGCTTTCCACTTCAAGCTGCTGTCATGCTCTACTTTGTCAGCATTTAACCAATAGCGTCTCTGCAACAATGGTATGTCATGCTGCACATGTTGCTGTTTCTGTGTGAAGTCAAGAAAGAGGTCTAATTTTGTGCCACCGCATAACTATAGATAACTATATACATAGTCGAGTCCTGATTGGGATAACGTCAAATTCGGATCGAGTCTGAAACTGCGTGATCGGGCCTGATTTCCGATCATGTGATTGAATCCGGACATCCCTATTTAAAACACACACTGCATTTTCTTACAACACAAACAAATTAATGAAATGCCTGCATTTTCACACAACAGTTTCAAATAGCTCGGAACACAATGGAAATGTTTCAAGAGGACCCTAAAACATGACAGACCCGGCTATTTAGGTTATGATTATTTAGGCTAATAAAATACAAAACACAAGGGAATCGAGATATTAAAATAAACAAACAAAAAACTCCTCCTTCCAAGATCACCTACAACTTCATTTAGCAACAGTCACGGCACAGCGGCATCCATCACATTTTAGGGTGCCCTTGAAACACTTCCATTGTGTTCCTATGTTTTTAAAAGTGTTGTGAGAAAATGCAGGGTGTTTTATTAATTTGTTTGCGTTGTGATAAAACTGAAAACGTGTTTTACAGTAAGGATTTACAGCATGTGTGCTGTCAAATGGAGAAAGATATTTTCTTCATTTTCAGGCATTTTTTGTAATTGCACATGTTTTCTTAAATAGCAGTACGTTAAGCTCTCTCGACCACCATGAATAACTTAAATCTGTGCTTATCTAATCAAATTGACATGACGATGGTATTTCAGTATGTAGCATGCTGAACTTACCAATGCATCATTATGTGGTTCAAATCTGCCACCAATCCCATAATTCTGAACCTGACAAAAATATTACATCACTATTGAAATGAAAAGTCACTACTGAAATCAATGAAATGGAAAAACTCAAGAACATGATAAAAATAAGCTAAATATTGAGTTATATAAAAATACAATCTCAACTTCTAACGCTTACTGTACGCCACTGCAACAGATATTGTAAGAAAAGCAGGACGCCTCTTGAGTTTGATTATTTAGATTCTTAAAGTGCAAATTATGTCCAAGTTAGCTGAAATATAGTAAAGAAAATATGATTGTGAATTTCTGTTACGATGACGTACATGCAGTGATTCAGCTGTTTCCATAGAGAGTCCTGTAACATCTTCAATCCTCTGACTGACACGAGCATTGACAGGGTCATCATCATCTAGAAAAACACTGAAAACATGTTTTTCTTTGAACAATTTGTTTGTGAACAAAACCGCTCAACATTATGTCAAAACCTGTTAACTATTATGCCAAAAGGTGAGGGAGGGGTGTTAGGGTGAACTATCTCTTTCAATCAGGTGAATCTATGAAATAATAAACCTTTGAGAAACACGATGCTGTGAGATTGTTCCCTGTCCTTCTTGGTAAACTTCTGATCTAGAAAGCTGCGCCACAAACAAAAATTCATTATTAAACACAAAATTACATATAATATACAGTTTATGGGGGCAACGCAGTGGCGCAGTGGGTAGTGCTGTCGCCTCACAGCAAGAAGGCATTTCTATGTGGAGTTTGCATGTTCTCCCTGCAATTGCGTGGGTTTCCTGACAAGTCCAAAGACATGCGGTATAGGTAAATTGGGTAAGCTAAATTGTCCATATTTTGTATGTGTGTGTGTGTGTGTGTGTGTATGTGTGTATGAGTGTGTATGGATATTTCCCAGTGATGGGTTGCAGCTGTGGCGACCCCAGACTAATAAAGGGACTAAGGCGGAATGAAAATGAATGAATGAATGAATGAATGAATGAATGAATACAGTATATGGCCAAAAATATGAGAACAGCAAACTAAACATTTTATTTTAAATTGTTAGCAAAAATGGAAGTTTGTTTACATTGAACCATTCATTCAGTCCCTGATTTGTCGTTCACCACAGCAGAATGAACTGCCAACTTATCCAGCATATGTTTTACGCAGCATATGCCCTTTTTTAGCTGCAACCCGGTTCTGGAAAACACCCATACACTCTCATACATTACGGTCAATTTATTCATTCATTCGTTTTCCTTTCGGCTTTTTGGGTCACCATAGCGTAAATGAACCGCCAACTTATCCAGCATATGTGTGCAGCGGACACCCTTCCAGCCGCAACCCACACACACTCATTCACACAAATACACTGTGGACAATATAGCTTACCCAATTCACCTGTACCACATGTCTTTGGCCTGTGGGGCAAACCGGAGCACCAGGAGGAAACCCATGCGAACACGGGGAGAACATGCAAACTTCTTGTTTGCATGTTCCATGAACCAGCGACCTTCTTGCTGTGAGGCTATTGTGCTACCCACTGCGCCACCGTGACGCCCAAGATTAAAACAGCTATAGTTTATTTTTAGTTTATTTATTATAGTTAAAAAGGTACAGTATACAGTATGTTTGTTATTGTTGTTTGTTATTGAGATTGAAAGAAGATATACTGTTAATGTTACAGTTTTCCAAATGTTTTACACACATCTACACCTGAAATATGTGTGTATGTGTGTGTGTGATTCACTTGAGGTCTGGCGATATCCTTGAGCATCTCCATCTCTGCGTCTGAGATCACATCATGATATCTGATGATTTTAGGCTCGTCCCACAACTCTTCCTCTTTCACTGGTGCGTACATAAGTCTGGGGTTTCCTCCACCTGTGCTGTACCTACAGGACAGCGCCATCTGCCTCTTGGAGGTCTGATTTAATCAAACATAATAACACATCAAATCAATACACACAGGTTCTCCTTGACTGAAGGATAATTTGATTTCAAATGGTCATTTCAGTCTGAAACTGTTCACTTGCCCTCTCATCAACCTCTCCTCTACACAGGGCCTCGTAGTTACTTGACAATGAGTCCAGCCTGGATATATCAGGGTTTGGGCTTCTCTGGAAGTGAAGGAGTCTATTCAGCTGAAGTTTTACTTCATCATTATATGGATCTGAGGGAAAAAAAAAATTATGAATGGAATAGGAATTTGCTAAAATTGTATTAGTTTCTCAGTGATGGGTTGCAGCTGGAAGGGCATCAGCTGCGTAAAAAAGAAATGCTGGACAAGTTGGCGATTCGTTCTGCTGTGGCGACCCCTGATTAATAAAGGGACTAAGCCGACAAGTAAATGAATGAATGAATGAATGAATGAATGAATAAAATTGTACTACAAACTCCAAATTTTAAATATTAGTATTAAAATTACTTAAGCTTACCTTGATAAAGAAGCTCTTGGCTGAAGTAAACTGCCAAAGATAGGCTACCAAAATGTTTGGCTGAAAGACTGAGGTAATGTAGCAAATCTTCCTCAGTAGTGAATGAGTTTTCTGTCCGTCTGTTTAAACTGTATGAAAACCAGAGAAAAGCATGCTGGAATTTGTACTGTTTGTAAGCGACCCTCCCTACATGAAAAGCTTCATCCGCATTTAAAGATGCTTCTGTAAAATATGAAAAGAAAGAATTTGATTGGAACGTATTTAAAACAACAACAACAATAACAACAACAGATAATCTTGCATGTGCTTGTAATTCACCCTTTGTGATATTCTCTGGGTAGAGTTTGTAGATCTCTTGCAGTCTGATCAGTCCTAAAGCTGCACCATCCAAATCCTTAAACTGTGGGATCCACGTTGTCTTCAGTTCATCCTGAAACTCGTTACACTTACTGACATCAATAATCGACTGAATGGTTTCTATAATATATATCAATTGTTCTCTCAGTCGCCTGAGGAGTTTATAAGCTGCCACAGGGTCTCTCAGGGTTTCCTCTGGGTTTTCATCCTCATAGTATAAAAACAGATGATTCAGAACACTGGAATGAAGACAGGGGTTCATCAAATATTGTTTATCAAGTTATTTATTAACCTAATCTTTAAAGCAGGGATCACCAATCTCAGCCCTGGGGGTCACCAATCTCGGTCCCTGCAAAGTTTAGCTCCAACATGCCTCAACACACTTGCCTGGAAGTTTGAAATATACCTATGAGCTTAATTACATTGTTCAGGTGTGTTTGGAGCTAAACGTGACCCTCCAGGAACAAGTTTGGTGACCCCTGCTTTAAAGTAAAAAACACATATAAGCTTGCTGTGTATCTGTATACTCAATAAAATTTTATAATAAGTTTTTCACCTTATCATTGCTTCATTTTGTTCTTCAGCAATGCACTGACTGAAGGCCTCCAGAATGTCATTCTTCTTCTCATAAAGCTGTGCAATTTGATCTATAGAAAGATTTAAAGGGATAGTTCACTGAAAATGACAATTTATTTACAATTTACTCACCCTCAGGTAGTTCCAAACCTTGTAGATATTTAATTTAATTCAAGTAGATATTTTGAAGAATGTTAGGAACCTTTAATATAGACTTTAATAGTAGTTAAAACGCTTCCATATAGTATTTGTTTTTCCTATGGAAGTCGGTGGTTACAGGTATTTAGCTTTCTTCAAAGCATCTTCTTTGTGTTCAAACTGGAACAAGGGAGAGTACAAGATGACAGCTTATTTAATGCTGGGTGAACTGTGCTTTTAAGTAATTAACAATACATTTTTCGAAACAATTTGAGGTTGAGGCTGCAAGTGGTCCTGTATAATGTTATGTTAAAGGGTTAAGTTCACCCCCCCAAAAAATATTAACTCACTATTTACACAGCGTCAAGTGGTTCCAGACCTTTATAAGTTTCTTTTTTAGATGCCGAACACAAAGATATGTTGAAGAAAGCTGAAAATCTGTAACCACTGGCTTCTATAGTATAAACAAATTCTATTGAAGTGTTAGTAAAATGAGAACCCAGTCCAGGAGACACGTTTCAAGCAGAATTCTTTGTTTAGACAAGTTGGTTGTTCTGCAGTCTAACAGCATCTTCAAGAAGTCTTACCAGTCATCAAGTCTACATAAGTGTAAAACAAGTCTGCAGCAAGTCTGCAAGTTGTCCTGTCTGTAATATATTTTAGGAGGGGGATAGTTTGTAAGTGAAGGTGGCTAAACAAAGCATGCAAATAAAGTTGGTAGGTAAGTGAAAAAACTTGCCCAGCCACTGATCACACAAGTTAATCAACAAAAGAGTTTCTTCGACCTGTATGGATCCACAAAGACAAAAGCACAGTCACTGAGGCCCTGTCCATAGCATTTGCATCACTTTGGGATCTGCCAGTGCGAAGAAAGGCAAGAATCTGTCACACCTGGTTTGCTAAAGTTTTGAATGAAATGACAACTTCAAAAACCAATATATATATATATATATTCATTAATTCATTTTCTTGTCGGCTTAGTCCCTTTATTAATCCGGGGTCGCCACAGCGGAATGAACCACCAACTTATCCAGCGTTTGTATTACGCAGCAGATGCCCTTCCAGCCGCAACCCATCTCTGGGAAACACATTCATACACGCTCATTCACACTCATACGCTACGGACAATTTAGCCTACTCAATTCACCTGTACCACATGTCTTTGGACTGTGGGGGAAACCGGAGCACCCGGAGGAAACCCACGCAACCACGGGGAGAACATGCAAACTCCACACAGAAATGCCAACCTTCTTGCTGTGAGGCGAACGTGCTACTCACTACGCCACCGTGGAGCCCATATATATATGTATATATATATATACATACACTGTATATATTATGGTTAATTTGGAACTAGATTATATACAGTTTTATTTCCACAGAAGTCAGTGGTTACAGGTTTACAACATTTTTCAAAATATCTTCTATTGTGTTCAATGGAAGATAGGAACTCATAATGGTTTGAAACAAATAAAGGTTTAGTAAATGATGACAGAATTCTGAGCTATTGCTTTAAGCATCCCTCAAAGTAATATACAATCAACCAATAGAATTAAGAGAAATATTGATGAAACACTATAACATCAAAATATTACAATATTACCATAAAAACTGCTGAAATACATTGAATTTATATTGAAATACAATGAATAACCTGTCGATGAGAAGAATTCGTGTCCAGTAGTGCAGGCGATCCAAAAGCAAACCACAAACACAAATTGCTTTATAGCCATTGTCAGATATTCAACACCTCAAAACACTGCTTGTGATTGTCTGTCCTGAAGTGAAACAGAGCTTAAACACAGACCTTTATCTTCTGTCATTTCCAAAAGAAGACACACCTGTATCTGCCCGCATTTTACAGCTTCTTGGTGTCACCTGTACATCAGAAACAAAAGTGAAACTTTACATGATTGAGCTCTAATGACATTGCAAATCAAACAATATCACACGCTTTCGTTTCTTAGAAATAATTGATAACTTTCATGTACGTAGCACAATTGAAGTTGACAAAGGTATGACCACAAAAGGAAAAAGAGACGACTTAATAATGCACTTTTCTCACTCCTTCTCATTTATTAGGTGTTACC
Organism: Danio albolineatus; assembly: GCA_903798035.1. Lineage (NCBI taxonomy): Eukaryota > Metazoa > Chordata > Actinopteri > Cypriniformes > Danionidae > Danio > Danio albolineatus. The sequence goes on from CAIGQQ010038184.1 coordinate 1,809,211, forward strand.
ACAGCCAAATGAACCGCCAATTACTCTGGCATGTTTTTTTATGAGCCAGATGCCCTTCCAGACTTAATAATATTACGCATTATAAATTATTAGGCCACACTTTACAATAAGGACTCATTGGTTAATGTATTTACTAACTTGAACAAATTAACATTAACACTAATTCAGCATTTACTAATGTGTTATTTACATCCAAATTCATCCTTGTTAACATTAGTTAATCCACAGTGAATAACAACAATGAACAACTGTATTTTCATTAACTAATGTTAACTTACATGACCAAATACTGTAATAAATGTATTGTTTATTGTTTGTTCATGTTAGTAAACGCATTAACTATTAACTAATACAACCATATTGTAAAGTGTTACCAATTATTATATTAAAAAGGCCTGATCGTCAAGGCTGGACAGAATATACAGACAGATTGTGCTCAAACTGAAAGTTTATTTAGAAAAGAAACAAAGGCAGCTGCCTGTCAATGGCTGGATATACAGAAAACTTCTACCTCTGGGCCCGTGGCGAGGGGAGTTAAAGGATTAGGGTGAGAAGAGATTCCCAGTAGCGAAGAGGGTGCTGGAGCTGGCGAGCATGGAGGTAGAGGCTGGATTCAATACAGCGGGGTGACTGTGCAGATCACAGGTATGGCATCAAACAGTGAACGAGACTTCGGCAGGACTAAACCAGACAAGACTAATACAGTGGTAATAGATTACGGTGAGAGGAATAACACAGAGTATGTAGACACAAAATCACAATAATCTGGCAATCAGCCTCAATAAAGGGCACATATATGTAGAGGAGAGAATCAGATGAAAAGAGCCTCAGGTGATTAATGCGTGCAGCTCTGCATAGTTTAGGTCCAACCACCTCCAACTCACACTAGATAATTAATCTCTTGTAGTCTTGAACACCTTGATTAGTTGGATCAGCTTGATTAGATGGATCATAGTTGGATCAGCTTGATTAGGGTTGAAGCAAAACTGTGCAGAGCTGTGGCCCTCCAATCCAGTTTGAGACCTATGATCTACAGAATGTCAACATTTGAAGTGAGAAGTCCTAAGACATGAAAGGATGTTGTTCAGTAGTTTTAAGGCAAACTTTGATTAAAGGTTTTGATTCACTTCCAGTGTTGATGACTATACTGTATGTGTGTTAGTCATAATTGTCCTATTTGAATTCTCTCTCAAAATATTTTTTTAGCTTTAGTGCAGCTTTTGAGTAAAGCAATTAATTAAACATACCAAAGAGCCTCCTTCTAATGTCATGATATCTGATGATTCAAGATTCATCCCGCTTTTCTTTCTCTTTCACTGGCTCGTGCATTTTTGTGGATGTGTTTGTTTATTCTATTAAACTGCTTTGAAAAACTTCCAAATATAATTTTTTAAACTATATATTTGAATTCATGACTTTTCTGTTGAAAACGTAAAGCAAGGGATTACATTTAATTTTTAGGTTATTTAATTATACTCACCTTTAACTGAAATACATTCAGAGAAGCAGAGTAATTGTTTTTTTGTAATATATTTTTTTTCCAGAACATTACTATTTTCGAACTGAATATTACTTTTTTCAAGACCTTTGCATATAGAAAAATGTGTGATAAAGGTTAATGAAAAGTGTGATAAAGGTTAATGATATATATATATATATATATATATATATATATATATATATATATATATATATATATATATAAGTATTGTTTTACATAATAAAAATGTAACAAGAAAAACAAGAAATGATTGAGAATATATGTCAATATATGCTATGTATTAAAATATGGTGTCATAAATGTGAAAAAATACTTATATTTGACATTTTAAAGAGTTAAAAAATATGTAAAAATTAAAGGTTCTGTTTGACTTAAGTGTAAATAATTAAAGAGTTAGTATGGAGTTTAAGCAGCGTTGAATCAACTGATTAAATTATTTATTTAAGAAAATACTTTTCAGACAAAGTTATTAGAAAAGTAATAATGTGAGTAGTAATTATTTTTCTGAACTTACCCGAACACTGCAGCAGAGAAAACAACACCCCAATTAAAAAAGCAGTTACTTTTAAACTTTTCAAGAGAGTAAACCTGTTGGCTTAAAATTATTAAGTACTACTGTATGTGCATAATTATAAAAAAATTAATTTTTAACTTGTGTGCAATGGGTTTACTCACGTTTTAAAGTAAAGTCACGTAAAGTGACTGATTTATTTTTACAGTGCATACCTTAAAGTCATTACAAGTGTGAAATGCTGTCTAGTTTTCAAAGGCTTATTGTAATATGATTATTAAATGAATTTTTCAGACACAAGCCTGAAACTAGCAACACATTCAGTGCAAACCAGTATCCATTAAAAAGGTCATACGAAAAATAAAACCATGTGATTATCTAAATAAAAACAATGATGCACGACAGATGACATCTTAAATAAGGTTGATTTATTCAATCATTCAATTCATTCACAGTCTTTAACATTTGCAGAATGGTTTATGTGCTGCTGTGAGTGTTTTGTCTCATGTAACAACTTGCTTTCTTATTTTCTGCATGTCACTTAAAAATGAAAAACATACTGTTTATTTTACAATGTTCTATAATAATTTACAGCTCTTTCCTTTAACTTTAAATTACAACATACAGCAATTAATTTAAAACACTCACACTGCAACCTCTGGGATCGTTTATAGTTACATGTTTAAATCATAATATTGTAGTCTAAACATAAAGCAATAATGACAAACTGTATATCATTTGAAAGCTCAAAATTAGTTTCCATATCTGGTGGCTGATCGATTTGACAGTTCTTGTAGCATTTAATAAAATATGAGTTGAAAAAACAAAACAAAAATATATATAAAATCCAGTTTGAGACATGTTCAAACATTACTGCTTACAAGCACAACACATTACACGACTACACATACTCCAACACCTATAAAACATTTAAATCATCCTTTGTGCTACATACAATGTCAATGCTACTCCACAATGTGGAAAAAAGAAACCACAGTGCCACATCTAGAGGAATAAGCTGATCCACTTTAGGTAATGTAGTATTTTACACTAATATCTGGCTGTAGCTCACTTTATTATATTGCACTTTTATTTAACATGGCTGGCACTTTTTGCAGTAAAACTTAATACACTAACTACTGTAGATTTAAAATACTTGATACATATATAGAAAACAATGTTCACATTCTCTTTGGTTACAGTTATTGCACGCTGCATAACCTAAAGGCCTACATATGCTCATAAGATGTCTTTCATTCCCGTTGTGACAAAGAGCAGGGTCGCCTGAACTCCTGTCCAAACTCATGGATCCATTTATTAGCCACTGAAATCAGAAAAAATATATAGCAGAATGTCAAATAAAACTGGAAAGAAATACAGTCATTTAAAAATGTATTTTATACATTATAAAAGAATAAAAGAGTCTATTCTACGGAGCTTGAATTATGCCAAAACAATCTGAATTTGAATTGTGTTATTTTGAATTATTAACAATTGTAATTTAATACAACTGAATATTATATGCCATAAAAAAAATGTTCAACTACTCTTCACTGCTGATCACCCCTGACATATACTCTGTGATATCTGAATTTTACATTCTGAATTTCATTCATTCATTGATTTTCTTTTCGGCTTAGTCCCTTTATTAATCTGGGGTCACCACAGCAGAATGAACCGCAAACTTATTCAGCATATGTTTTACTCAACGAATGCCCTTGCAGCTGTAACCCATTACTGGGAAACACCCATACACACTCATTCACACATACACTATGGACAGTTAGGTTACCTAATTCACCTGTACCGCATGTGAAGGAAACCAGAGGAAACCCACACGAACAAGGCGAGAACACGCAAACTCCACATAAAAATGCCAACTGACCAAGCCAAGGCTCGAACCAGCAACCTTTTTGCTTTAAGGCAATCGTGCTACCCACTGCACCACTTTGACACCCACCAATCTGAATTTTTTTAATTGTTTTTTTAAATGTTTTTTTTATTTATAAATTATTGAATTAGATTTTTCGAAAAAAAACTTTTGCGACTATTTTTACAAACTGGATATCCTCATTTTAGGAATTCAGAACAAATTTTGAAAAGTTCCAAAATCTTAAAATTCAGTTGTCTTAAATTTCATATGTTTAATGTTCAATGTTCAAGCAATTTTAACTTTTTTAAAGGCATATAATAACACAATTAGGTACACAATTAACACAATTAAAATTCAGCTTAAGCATAAGCTCCATACTAAACCAGTAAAATACTTTACCCCATTTGTTTCCCACTAAAACTGGACATCCTGCGTGTTCTGTTTTTAAATCCAGCTCTCCATTTTTGTGTAAGTTGTACCAAAACACGGCGGAACCCTTGAATGACAGAACACGATTGAGAATTTTACTTAAATTATCGTATTACAAGAGAACTGAGATTTTACCTTTTCCGGCTTGACAGCAACTCCAACATTAGGGAACACAGTAGCGCCCCCTACCTCCACATCACTCATCTACACAAAGCACATCACTTCTCATTTTACATGAATGAATATAAAGTGAACTTATGACGTTGAAATGTAATGTTTTTAATCCTAATGAACGGGGAGAGACTTACATAAATTAGGAAGGTAGCAGTCCTGTCGTTCACCTTAAACTGTGAGATTGAGAATTTGTAAGTTATATCTTGCAATGATTTGACTGGTTAATATGTAATGAGAGCTCTTCTTTTCTTTTTCGGCTTAGTCCCTTTATCAATCCGGGGTCGCCACAGCGGAATGAACCGCCAACTTATCCGGCATTTGTTTTACGCAGCGGATGCCCTTCCAGCCACAACCCATCTCTGGGAAACACATTCATACATTCTCATTCACACACATACACTATGGACAATTTAGCTTACCCAATTCACCTGTACCGCATGTCTTTGGACTGTGGGGGAAACCGGAGCACCCGGAGGAAACCCACGCAACCTTTGCATGGGGAGAACATGCAAACTCCACACAGAAATGCCAACTGGCCCAACCGAGACCTGCCCCAACCGGGGATCTAACCAGCGACCTTCTTGCTGTGAGGCGAACGTGCTACTCACGTGCCACCGTGGCGCCCGTAATGAGAGCTCATTTACAAAATAGAGAAATTAAGTTTATAGCAAATTAACATTTTCAGGTCATGTATTCTCTCTGGGAAGAAGAGATCAGCGCATTACACTTGAAGAGAGAAGCAGAGAGAGAAAGAGTGGGGTTGTTACTAAAGGTGTGTTATTTTTAAAGCTGGTATGCATAAAAAAGAACAATAACAGAACAGTAAAAAAGCAGAGTGTAAGGGTAAATAACCAAAATCTTGGTTCTCATTATAGGAAATTTTATTTTATGATTACAAAGTACAGAGATCACTTTTTTATTTTCTTTGGATTTGCTGTTTTGTGTCTAAGTAAAATGTCATTTTAGTTTTATTCCTTAAAAAATGTAATATATAAAATAAAAATTATCCCATTTAGAGCATTTTTGTGTAACAAAAACGTGCCATATTTTCAGATGTGTATTCATTTTAGGCAACATTTAAATTAATTATTTAACAATTAGAAGAGAAAGAAGTTATTTTGTGGAGTAACCCTGATTTTTGAAAGAAGCGAAAAATGCTCTATAAATGTTTTTATTTGACATTCTCAGACTTTTACAGAACAAAACAAATGTATACATTATAAATGCAGTAAATTAGAATTGCCGTACTAATGTTAACTGAGGAGAGAACTTGTGTGATCAGAGGCGATCAGAAACAATGAAAGCCTGTTCAAGTAAGAATAATCACAGAATAATAATGTACTGTAACTCATGCATTATGTATATATTTATGATATATCAAATTTATAATGGATTTTAGATACATTTACAAATGTAACGTATAGTACTGTATGATCTTACCCCTGCATCAAAATGTGGTGAGTACCTGCCACCAATCCCATAATTTTGAACCTGGAAAAACATTACACCTTTTTATTTTACAAAGTAAAAATGTTTTATCTACTGAAGAGTAAATGTAAAATACAATTTATATATAGAGTTGAAGTCAGAATTATTAGCCCTCCTGAATTATTTGCCCACCTGTTTATTCTTTCCCCAATTTCTGTTTAATAGAGAGAAGATTTTTTTTTCAACACATTTCTAAACATACAGTAATAGTTTTAATAACTAATTTCTAATAACTGATTTCTTTTATCTTTGCCATGATGACAGTAAATATAATTTTACTAAATAGTTTTCAAGACACTTTTCTAAAGCTTAAAGTGACATTTAAAGGCTTAACTAGGTTAATTAGGTTAACTAGGCAGGTTAGGATAATTAGGCAAGTTATTGTATAACAATGGTTTGTTCTGTAGACTATTGAAAACAAAAATAGCTTAAAGGGGTTAATAATTTTGACCTTAAAATGGCTTTTCAAAAATTAAAAACTGATTTTACACTTGCCGAAATAAAACAAATAATACTTTCTCCAGTAGAAAAAATATTATCAGACATACTGTGAAAATTTCCCTGCTCTGTTAAACATCATTTGGGAAATATTTAAAAAAGAAAAAAAAATTCAAAGGGGGGCTAATAAT
>CAIGQQ010038184.1:1820815-1882646 GCA_903798035.1 Danio albolineatus
TATATATCTTATATACAGTATATATAGATAAATATAATGTATAAAACTATACATTTCTTATATTACTTCAATAAATTACATTACTTTTTATTAATAGATAATGCACAGATATTGATATTTACCAATGTTTTTACACTACATTATTTGAATCTAACAAGCTTAGATTACAATGTTTACAATGCTCTATTTACAATAAATTTAAACCCCACATATATCCAAAATTACAACAGATTGTTAAGATTTAATTAAAGTCCATTTTAATGTTATTGATAATTGCACTTACTTGACAGATTTCATTCATTAGTTTTCCTTCTGCTTTTTTCCTGGTTTATCAGGCGTTAGCGGAAAGAACCGCCACTTGACATATTTATGTATTTTTAATTTTAAGTGGTTTGTGCATGTGTTTTTTGTTTGGTAAAATAATTTTCAATTGCATCTTTAGTGATTTTTCAACTAAATACATCTTATCGTCTAAATAGGTCTTATCCCGATGGTATCCCAACCTTGTTAGAATTGTCTAAAGTGACATTTTTGAAAAATAAAAAATATTTACTAGCTAATAACCTTTTCATTACATATAAAATGAAACTTCTGAACCTATTCAGAGGAGCCTGATAGAAAATGCTCATTTACAATAAAAGAGGTTTGATGGATTTAGAGGGTTTTGCATCTGAACTCTTCATATATTATTATTAATAATATATAATTATATATATATATATATAGGGAGCACAGTGGGTAACACAATCGCCTCACAGCAAGAAAGACGCTGGTTCGAGCCCTGGGTGGTCAGTTGGCATGTTCTCCGGGTGCTTCAGTTTCCCCCACAGTCCAAAAACATGCGCTGAAGGTGAATTGGATAAGCAAAATAAGCCATAGTGTATGTGAGTGTGTGCAAGATTGTGTGGGTGTTTCCCAGTGTTGTTTCCCATAAAACATAAAAACTTTAAAAATATGCTGGAAAAGTTGGCGGTTCATTCTGCTGTGGCACTGGATTAGGGATCTTATGTACCATCTTACAATGGAGAAGATTCAGTGCTCCACCAAAGGTTGCTGTCAAAAATTGGATCTGATTTGGTAGCCAGTGCAGACATATAGAGAAAATGAATCTAAGCTCAATATGTGGAGTTTGACCATTGTTTATTTGTTTCTCACGTTAATTTACTTCCCTCCATTTTATTTTATTTTAATTTCTATCTATATAATTGTGTTTCTTTATTTTATATTTGCTAGGCCTATTGTGATTCTTCAAAAAAAAAAAAAAAAAAAAAGAAATATATATATGTGTGTGTGTATTAGGGCTGTCAAAAAATAAAAATTAATCATGATTAATCACATCCAAAATAAAAGTTTAACATAATATTTGTGTGTGTACTGTGTATATTTTATTATGAATATATAAATACACACATGCATATACTTGAAAAAAATGTTGGTTTATATTTATATATATAAAAAATATATGTGTATGATACAAATTTTACATTTGAATATGATGTAACTACTTTGATGTAACTTTTTTACATATAGTTTTGGCTTCTATGAATGTGTTTATCACATATACATAATAAATATATATAACACAAACACATATTATGTCAAAACAAACTTTTATTTTGGATCACAATGAATTCTTGGACAGCCCTAATATATATATCTACTTGTATGTATCATGATATTATAAAAATAGATAAGATATGTACATAACAGATATATACATAATATATTGAATAGACATGGCGCAGTGGGGCTCTGTTGGAGCAAAGATAATTTGTCTCTGTTTTTCAAATCTTTTTGAAAATGTTGTTTTATTGAGCAAAATGCTAAAACAAAAACCTGAAAAAGATCGTCCTTCTTTTATGCCAGAATCAATACAATTTTGGGCAAAGAAAATGTTTTCAACTGTAAACAGAAAATTGCTTAAAATTATTATTATTCTTTTAAATACTTTATTTTTATTAGTAATGTACATTGTTATTTTTGACAACTTTAAATGTGACAGACAGACAGACAGACAGACAGACAGACAAACAGGTAGAAAGCTACACTTTTCTTACAATAAACTGTTGTATCCCGCACATCCAATCCAACAGACGGCGCTAACATGTTTTTGTGCTCAGTAAACCCCGTTGTTTCTGTTGTCTGAGGGCGTTACGTCACTTTGGCGCCGAATCATTCAGGGCTAAGCGCGCGGAAGATAACATCGATGCTTCAGACTTTTTAGTATCACGCCGAAAAATATATTAAAGACATATTTGGAATTGAGTACTGCAAGACAACAACCATGCAGCGAAGCATAGCGTGAGTGTATCTTGCTTTTTTCGTCTATTTTCATCTTTATGACCTGAGCATATTAACTGCAGCTTCTGAAACAACATTGTGTAACTTAAACCTAATCTGTGACCCCAGGGTGTTTCTTTTATATATTACTTTTTAAACGACTGACAAGAATTTACCATATAATACCAACTCGAGTAAACTTAGTTGCCTTTCTTGATCTCTTTATTTCCCGCCCACAGGTCTTTCTTTCAGCCTATGAAAGGCAAGGAGAAGAGTGATGGACAGGCCAAAGGAAAGCCTGAGTACGTGATGCTCAATAATTTTATATGAGTTAAACATTATGTTGAGTTTTTTCTTTTCTAATTGAATGTGTTGTCTAAATATAAATATACAGCTAATAATTGATTTCTAAACTGTATTTTTGGTATATCTTCTCTTTGTTAAAGGGATATTGCACCCAAAAATTTAAATTCTGTCATTATTTGCTCACCCTTTACTTATTTCAAACTTGTTTCAAGTTTTTTTTCCCTGCTGAACACACACAAAGAAGATATTTTGAGTAATGCTGCAAACCTGTAACCATTAACTTCTATAGTATCTGTTTTTTCTCCCATGAAAGTAGATGGTTACAGGTTTTCAGCTTTCCTCAGAATATCTTCCTTTAGTGTTCAACTGAAGTAAGAAAGGTTTGGGTCAACATTGAGGTGGAGTTGGTTTAATGTTTTAGGACTTTCTCCTTCATGTAAATTTTAAGCTTTAAGCTTTTTTTTCAGGGTGTCCGTGGGTTCTTAAGTCCTAAATCTCAAAAGCTAAGTTTTAGGCCTTAAAAGTCTTAAATCTACTGAAATATTGTCTTGTAGGTGTTACATTTTTTTATTACAGGTCTTAATTTTCCATTGTTAATGTATAGCTAGGCGGTTCATTCTGCTGTGGTGATTCCGGATTAATAAAAAGACTAAACCGACAAGAAAATGAAAGAATAATGTATTGCTACTCAATCTGGCCATTAACACCCATACAGTCACCAACGGTTCCAGTCTCAGTAAAACATTTAACTTTTTATTTTAAAAATCACTTTTTATTTTAAATTAAAATTCCTTTCCTTACTGTAACATTTGTTAAAATTTCTTCATTTGATCAGATACTGACCTGGCATAGATTATTTTATTATTAAATTATTATTATTGTATTATTAAATGTATTAAATTATAATATTTTTTGATAGGCCAATTGAAAAAAATTTTCAGCTCGGATAATCAAACAAAAATCTTAGCATATAAGTTTAGAATTTCATACATAATGGTCTTTAAAATGTCTTAGTGAAACCTGCAGAAACCCTGTTTTTACTCATTCTAAATAGTGAAATCATATTAGTAGCCAACAACCATCAAATGCAACATTAGCTTCATTTCCATCCACCTGTTTTTATGTGCATTTTGCATATGCCCATAAAAAAATGTTGATACAACCGCCAAGATGTGCATACATTTTGTAAATGCACAAAAAACATATGCACATAGCTGAGTAGGATAAACTTTTTAGTCGATAAAAGATGCGCATAAACTATGATGGAAACACTTACCGAACAAATTCCAGTATGCGCAGTCATGTGATTATTGTTATAAAAGATCATGTGGTGATAAAAATATGTGTGAATGGACAAACCAGCAGGCTGAGCACATTGTAAAGCATCTGACATGTTCTTTTGGTCATTCTAAAACGCCTTAACTGTTTCAGTATTACTGTTATTATATTATTAATTACCTCCAAAACCATCAAGAGTGTCTGTTCCGCGTCTCATGCCTTCAAACGCCACCACAGGTTCCTTGCCTTCTGAGGTGCAAGTCATTTATTAAATGATGAAAAGATTCACGCAGCTTCTCCTGCAGTAAATTCCATTTTTACTGTGGATATTTGCCGCCAGATATACAGGAAGTGACGATTTTGTTCGCTTTGATTCATTGGATGGAAACGTTGCTTTATTCGCACGTCTTTTATGTGATATTCCAGTTTTGCAAGTTTTTTCAAGTTTCACATTTTTTGATGGAAACATAACTATTGTTCACAGTCAAATAAAGAGTGGTAATGTTGTTTTGAAGTCATACTTATAGGGAGCATGTCACAACTTGTCACTGAACCAATGTGTGAATATTTGTGTGAACTTTACCTCAATTTAAGGGTGAGTAAAATGAGTAAATTGACGTTTTTGGGTGAACTATCCCTTTAAGTCATTTAACTGATTTTATAACATGTTTTTGTTGTCGTCTTCTGCTCAGACCAGTAAAAAGTCCTCTCAAAATTCAGAATGGGGTGCAGGAAAGTGATTCGCCGATAAAGAAGGTTCATAAACGCAGTCGGGCAATCCTAGACAGTGATGAAGAAGATGAAGATCAGCCAATGGTCACGGAGCAAGTGCCACAACAGACTGAAGTTCAAACTGTAAAGAAAGAGAAGGTAAGATGTGAAGAATCATGTCCACCAAACATGAGAGCATGTCAGTATCGTTGTTGACTTTGTCTCATACTACTATAAATGCACAGATTTCTGATGTTAAGAAGACTGAGGTGAAAATGGCTTCCTCTACTCCTGTATCTCCAAAAACTCCCAAAACCCCATCAACTCCGGTCACTTCGAGTGCCTCAGTTTCTGCTGTAACTCCTGCATCCTCTGGGACTCCTGGCACTCCAGCAACTCCAACATCAGCGTCACCGTCAAGCATTCCCAAACGCAAGACTGGTCTGTATTAGTTTCCTCTTCTCACTTTTGTTTTTTGTGGTGGTTATATTGAATTATTTTATTTTTCTTTATATTCCGAAAAGCAGTGTTATGTTATGGGCTGGTATAAGATTCTGACGGTATGATAATCTTGGATAAAAATATGGTTTCAAGGTATTGTGATTACAGCTATTAAATATGTCCTTTTTTAATTGTCGGGGTAAAAAACAACAACTTTTATCCCCCCAATGAACACAGTATATTTTATTTTAACAAACGTTTGAAATATTTTGGAGCAGTAAACATGTCAGGCTAAATAATTCAAATAAATCGTTGACTTCTGCTTTCTTCATTAGTTTCAAAAACGCATTTCTTTACATCTTGAAATAGGGCTGGGCAATTAATTGAAAAACAATCGACATTGAGAGCCTATAATCAATCAAATTTTCTAGGTCAATTATTTCAATTACTTTCCCTACTAGGTGTACAGTCATGTGACCCCACTGGTTATATTTCTGCATCAAGTGCAAGCGTATGGTCCAGCGCAGCCTTCATGCGGTCTATACCCCTCTAATGTGTCTAAAATGTGTCTAATTTAAGTTGTTCAATGCTGATGTTCAATAAATAACCATAGATAGTAGATAGTGTGTGTTTCCTTCAACTATTTTAAAATCAAATAATGCATCCTTCATTTATATTGAGCATTTTTACTGTACCAAACTTGTTCGTGAACTAAGAGGGCAAAATAAAAACAAATAATTGTTTATTAATTGTAATCAAGTTAAAATGTTCACTTAATCGATATTTTGACTTTTAGGCCAAATCACTCAGCCCTATCTTGAAATGGCATCTATGAATATCTTTCTTTTCTTCGGATATAAAGAAAGCTACTGTACTGTTCAAGTGCAGAGCATGCTGGGATGTTGGTGCTTGAGCAATTTGTTTTTCAAATGTTTTATAGTAGCTTTTAATGTGGAGGGTCTTTTTCTGTTGGAGATACTGTTGCCCGCAATAGGCAAAGTCCATGAAATAGCTTGATTTTTTACAATTACTATAGATGTTTTAAGGCTGTAAAATCCCTCACTACACACTTTATACACTTTTCTCAGACAGTCATTAGCATTTAGCATTAACAAACATTTTCAAAGTTCAAACCTTCATTGAAAAATAAGTCCAGTATTATAGAATGAACCAAAAGATCATCAAAACCATTTGATCTTCATTTATTTATTCCGTAACGGTGCTCTACAGTTGCGTAACTTCTACCTTTAGCATGTCTAAAAGTTTAACTTTTTGTACGAGGGTTAGCATCTTCCTCTGCCTTTTGGGTGCTAACGCAGGTGCCTTTGATGCTGCAGAACGTTTTGTCGACATTGTGGGGAGAAAACATGCACACATACAGTACAGCACTTCAGTCACACTGCTAGCGATCGAACATTTATGTAGGTTTGGCAAGCTGAAAGCATTCTGTACTGTACAGGAGACACACGGCATGGAGGATATTGATTGACAATGGTCTGGACGCAGCCAGTCAGGATGCAGAACACATTGCACTGTAGAAAAAAAAAGCATGTCAAATTGCGTGAGAAAATTCAGCAAAATTGCAAGGCCATGAAAAGTGAACCATGCCATAGCAAGAGACCACTGTATGCTGAAATGTTTTGCAGTTTTGAAACCTTGACTTTTCCAAATCACGGTGAACCTTTAAACTGGTTATCATCCCATGCCTAAGGCCAGACGGAATCTGCGGACAAATTTTGCTATTTCTGCAGAGTATTTTGTTAAAATTCTGCAGATTTATGCGGAATGATTTTGCGAGTATCATAACTAAAATCTTAATATATGAAATAAAAAGTAATACATTTTTAACATTTATTGAATGTTTACAATGCATATCTAACTAGATCCACTTTATTTGGTAAACAACGTGCATATTCCGTGTGGCCCTACCCATGCCTAATGTTATATGAATCACCTTATTACTGTCAGGGTTAGGTATGGGACGATAATCGTTTTCAAGGTATACCACGCTATGGAAAAGTCACAGTTTTCATACTGCCAAAATGTTCTGCTATACCGTTCCTAAGGTATGTGTACGATTTTTTATTTACATTTTTTTTTTAGGTGTAAATTGTAAAGACATCTGTGTTTTTTAAACAAATGAAGACCACAGAAGTCAATGATTCACTTGAATTATTTAGCCTTATATGTTTACTACCCAAAATATTTTAAATGTTTCTCAAAATAAAATATATTGTGTTCAAAGTGGGAAAAGGTTTTGTTTTTTAGCTAGACATTTAAAAATAATATATTTTAGAGCAGTAAACACAATACCGTCATACTGTGAAACTGTGATATTTTTATCCAAGGTTGTCATACCATCAGAATCTTATACCGGCTCATGCCTAGTCAGGGTTGATAAAAGATTTTCTGCTAAATATTCTTGTGGAAACCAATATTTAGTGCCAGTATTTTGTTTTCCTTTGAAGAATACTTTTCCCTCCATTAAAAAGACACTTTGAATTGATCCAAAGGGAAACAATTTTTTTTATGTTAATAAAATGCAGTCGGAATTCATTCCAATAAATGTTTCCCACAGAAAATAAAGCTGAAAACAAATGTGTTCATCACTGATAATAGTAAGAACCTTTATCAATAATTGTACACCAATAATAACTGTTCATAACACAGCAGAATGATTTCTGATGGACCATTGGGTGCATGTGTGCAAGTGTGTCTAGTTTTGGTGGTGTAAAAATGGGTTTTTATTGCTGGTGGGTCAAAATTTACCATAAGTCAGTCATTGTACAGCCTTCATGTTAATAGAACATTGTTTTTTTTTCTTTTTTCTTTAAACTTTAAGATAAATGGATAATTTAAGGGTTTTTTCCCGCTGTTAAAATAGGAACTGTTCATTTTGACCCAAAAGTCAACAGGAGGGTTATAAATATCTGCTTTTAAGTTTCTTGTATTTGATTAATTTGGTTTTAATTAGCTGTTAAGTAATAAAAAATATGAATTATCAACTAAATCCATAAGGATCAGTCATGATGTAGTTGATTGTGTGCAGTAGGTTTTTCTTCAGTTCATTCTTGTGTTGAATATACTGCAGCAGAGTTAAAACCTCTCTTTTATTTTCTAGCCCGTAAGCAGTTCCCCAAGAGGAAGCTGGAGAGCAGGAGTGATGGAGAAGAGCTAAAAGAGGAAGAGAAAGAGGTTGATGAGGGACAGGAGAGTAAGAGGGCACGAGTCGACTCTTCACCAGAACAGACAGGTTAAATGAGCTGATGTTTATTCACTGGTGTAGATTCTTCTTGATCTTGGTTCATTTCTAATTCGTTTCACTTTCTTTTTTCCCTATTCAGAGAATGAGATGATGGAGATGGAAGAGGCGAGTGCTGATGAAAAGACTGCAGTTGAGGAGGAAGAGGAGGCGAAGTCTAGTGTAGTTGTGGAGAATGAGACGAAAGAAAAGGATAAAGATGACAAAAAGCAGAAGATTAATACAAACAATGGGACTAAAGAGAAGGATAAAAATGACAAAAAGCAGGAGGACAAGATAAATACAAAAAATGAGACGAAAGAAAAGGATAAAAATGATAAAAAGCAGGAGAAGATGGATACAAAAAAGGAGACAAAAGAAAAGGAGAAAAAGGATAAAACTGACAAAAAGCAGGAGAAGAAAAATAAAAATGACAAAAAGCAGGAGGAAAAGGATAAAAATGAGGAAAAGGTAAATGGAGAGAATGGGAAGAAAGAGAAAATAGCGGACAAAAAAGAAAAAGAAAGCAGCAGTCCTGAAAGAGTGGCGAAAAAAGAGAAAGACACAGACGAGGGAGGATCTGCCAAAAAGAAACCAATCAGCAGCTTTTTTGGTGAGCCTTTTTGTTGTTTTCTTCTTTATTTTTAGTTAACAATTCAAAATAAATGACTTAATTTTACTTATTTACCTTCACGACATCCCAAAACTGTGTGATTTTTTTTACAGCATAAAGATGAGTAGCTACACAATTTAATTTTTAGTCGAACAGTTATTTAGCCTTTGATCTCTTGTAGCACCCAGAAAGGCTGCAGTAAAACTGGAAAAAGAAGAACGAAATGAAGGAGAGAAAAAGAAGGATGGAGAGACCTTTGATGTCGCGGAACAGAAAGAGAAGAAAAGGTTACAGTTTCAAATGCTTTACTGACTTGGAATGATATTTGGTAAAATAGTTGTTCATTTTGGAAGATTTAAATATATATATTTTTTCCAACAGTGAAAAGGGGGTGGATTCTGCAGTCCAGAGCCAATATGATCCCTCTAGAGCACATTATCATCCCATTGACCACGCCTGCTGGACGAGGGGCCAAAAGTAAAACATGCCTTTCGTTAGTTATATAATAGAGTCTTCTAAGATCTGATTTGTAGCACAAATATCACAACACTGCTTCAGTCATTCCCAAAGTTAATGTTTTTCCAGGTTTTCCAAGCTTGAGATATTTCCAGGTTTTATTCTATAACAAAACAATCAGTAATACCCACCAGTGATTCAACCTTTTATATGCCTTAAAAATGTGTTTTCTAGTAATATGAGACTATTGACCTTATTCGATTGTTTTAGAACTGCCGAATCATTTGCCTATGGTACAAATAACTAGGAATGATAAATGGCAGAAAACGATCAAACTACTTGATTGTACAAACAAGTGTGTTCATGACTGTACATAAAAGAAGAGGAATATATTAAGAAAATACAGTTTGCAACATAAAGAGCTGTTCTTAACTCATAAAAGTCAATGGTAATGAATAAGACTAGAAGACTTGAGCCAGAAATATTCCAATGGTTGCACCCTCTCTTATGTTAAGAACAAGGTCAGTAGAGGTTATCGGTGAAATTAAATGTCATCACATTGAACAGAAAATCTACTCGCTGGTCTCTTTCTTTATAATTATTCACTTGCAAACGGATTCTCTTTCTCTTGTAGACTTTAAATGAGCTTTAAAAGATTTGTTGCGAGCTTAATTTTGTTAATGTTGGCAACGTTTTACTTTAGCTTATGGTGTTTAGGCTTCAACTTCATTTGTGAAAAATATCTTCATGAACTTCTGGTTATGAATCTGTAAGGTTGATAAAAATTTACTTTTGGGTTCTCGCAAAATTGTGTCATCCCTGCAGCGCTCGATATGTCATTGTTAAAAGATCAGCGTAGTTAAATGGAAACTATTAATTATAGTCTTTTCTTTCCCTGCAGCATCAAGGAAAAGCTTAATACATTTACAGAAAACACATTTTCCCCTAAAGCAGAAAAATTTGATTTCCTCTTTTTTTTAAAATGGAAATTCATTGCTTTATCTTTTTCTCAGAGTGCCGTATTTGGCTGTCGCTCGCACCTTTGAAAAAATTGAAGAGGATTCTGGAAGGTATGAAGTCTACAGTTGTTCTGTGTGTTGTCTTTTTATTTTTCATCTATTTTGAGTTTGAAAATGGGTTAAAATTTGTCTTTTAGGTTAAAAGTCTTTCTTTTTTTTTCTTTAGGCTGAAAAACATTGAAACTCTTTCCAACTTTCTGCGCTCTGTAATTTTGCTATCTCCAGGTGAGTGAGTGAGTGAGTGTGTGTGTGTTATTAAATCGTGGAGTTGGAATAGGGTATTCATTGTTTATGCAGTATGGAGATTGTTTTTTGTTCAAGCTATAAATAGCTCAACAGATTAAAGGGATAGTTCACCAAAAATGAAAGTTGTCATTCTGTTGAGCACAAAAAAAATATATATATATATATTTGAAGACTGTTGGAAACCAGTATTCACACCATTTTCTAACATGTATTGAATGTCTTTTGTACAAAGAAAGATAAAAAGAAAAAAATAGCGTTTTCTTTGTTTGGGTTAAACTATTTCTGCAAGAATGAAGAAACACTTCAAAAATGTAGTATGGAATAAGATTTACACCAAGCATAATAAAAATAAACATAGAGTTCTGAAAAAAAAATCAATGTAAAACAACAGCAGAGTTCAGACCACTGTTGTAATGCTAAACGATGTAGAGCAGTGGTTCTCAACTGGTTTGGCCACGGGACCCACATTTTTACCTGGTCATAAAGCCGCGACCCAAATTTTTAGGAACTGTAATATAATTTTAGGAATTATAATTAATTTGTATTTATTTGTTAACGTACACAAGTAGTGAAAGAAAAATCATGAGAAAATCAGCAAGACTTACAAATAAACAATATTTTATTGCTGACATTTAACAAAATGTGTCAAATTATAGAAATATTACAAAGTAAAAATGACAAACACTGTAAACAGTGGTTAGGGTAAGGAAAGGTTGTTACCATAAACAAAACTGAACTGTTAATAAAACATTAACACGGACCCTGTTGAACAGAACAAACCAGCAAATTGTAAAATGATTAAAACATCCATAACCATTTTACATCTAATATGACAGCAATTATAAACATCTGTTTCACTTAACAGTGAAATTAATGAGAAAATAATGAGATAACTGAGGATGTGCTTTACTGATATGATAAGAGTTTCAAAGTCAGGAGTGATGGTAGACAGTGCTACCTGAAGATCGTGCTCTATGTACAACCTGTTCCTTTGCTTGGAGTCAAGCTGCACCAAGGAACAGAAGCCACTTTCATACAAATACGTAGTTCTGAATGGGATGGGTTTGATTGCACTTCCCTGAATTTCTTTTTCAGCGTCTTATCACATGAAAGCTCCACTAGCTGACTATATGTTGCTCGGCAACGTGACACTTTCCACGTCGATTTCAAAGGGATCGGTTGTCGTGCGCGCATTTCAAAATAAAAGTCTGATATACGCAAAACAACTTAAAAATTTAACTTTTGTTGTTTTTTTTGACCACACACTCCGCGACCCACTGAAAATGTTCCTGCGACCCACTTTTGGGTCGCGACCCACCAGTTTAGAAACACTGATGTAGAGAAAAGATTGTTGGGATCACTTTCACTTTTTGTCTATGTTGAAACAAAAATTACTTGTGCAGTTTAAAGCTACAAATGGCTGTGTGGAGATGCACACTGCTTAATGTTAAGTTGTCTTTTAAAGATTATTTAACGATAAATATATTGAAAACATTTGGTTATACCATGTAAGGAATTAAAGTGTAGTGGAAGCTAGGCTAATCAATTGAAGTTTAAAAATAAAAGTACCTCAGGTTTCTAGTATAGTGCTGGGAAAAACTAATTTGTGTTTTTATTCCGCCACTCTTGACTGTGATCGCTAAATTCACTTTTTTAATTTGATCATTGGTCTCAAACTCGATTACGGGAGGGCCACAGCTCTACACTCCAACTTAATAGTCTCTAGTAGTCTTGAACACCTTGATTAGTTAGATCAGCGGTGTTTGATTAGGTTAGAGCAAAACTGCAGAGCTGTGGCCCTCCAGGAATTGTTTGAGACCTATGGATTAGATAGTTTACAAGAGCTGGATTTACTAGTCAGTTGCACACCGAGGACATCTGCTGGTTACAAAGGAGTAATGCAAAAGTATAGTATTAATGAATGCATACTTAAAATTGAACTGATCGCAATCGTTTGCTAGTTGTGACACAAAAATAGTTATCATTATATTTAAATGTATAGTTATCAGGCTTTTTATTTTATACTCTGTTGTTTGGGTAGATGATCTGCTGTGCTGTGTGTACCTCTGTCTGAACCAGCTGGGCCCTGCTTATCAGGGTCTGGAGTTGGGCATCGGGGAGACCGTGCTGATGAAAGCCGTCGCTCAAGCAACTGGTAAATATTTTTGTCTTTCCTATGGACCCTTTTTTTACAAGACTGTTATGGTTATAAGACTGTTATGACCATTTAATGGTCATCATAATCTTAAATTCTTGAAAGTTTCTAACATTTAGATATTTTTTGTAATGTGTGCATTTATATGTATTTAAGTATGGATTATATAATATTTGAATCAAATTTAAAAAAAAACTAATTGCTGCTCGTGTGAGGCGTTTGAAATGCTGAGTGTATGGGGGCAGGACAGTAAAATTAATGTTGTTCTCACTTTTGCTGCTGTTATAAGTCTCACACAATTTTTTCCTTTTCCTTGAAGTCTTGAAAACGCCGTTGTGGAGCATTTCTTTTATTTCAGTAAATAAGATTGTAAAAAAAGTATTTGTTGTACTCTCTCATTCACTGCTCAAGGTTTACCCAACTATGATGACTTCTGCTGCTGAGAAACCTGTGAATGTGAAAAGTCATCATCGTCATTGTCTAACTCCTGTACTTGTGACTTCTGTTACCAGGGCGACAACTAGACAAAATCAAGGCGGAGGCTCAGGAGAAAGGAGACCTGGGATTGGTTGCTGAAAGTTCTCGCAGCAACCAGAGAATGATGTTTGCACCTGCTCATCTGACAGCAGGGGGTGTTTTCAACAAACTGAAGGAGATTGCTAACATGAGTGGAAACTCTGTGAGTACAGGAGAGAATAACATGGCATAAATGTACATGAAACTCCTAAATGTGTAAAAAAAAAAAAAAAACGCTTTATTTTATAGTACAAGGCCAATAAACTACTAATTAGTTGCTTATTAATAGTTAATAATGTAGTTGTTGGGTTTAGGTATTTGGTAGGATTATGGATATAGAATAAGATCATACTTTGTAAGCACTAATAAACCGTTAATATCTCAATAATAAATTTTCTTTTATATATAATTTTTTCCCCATATTTGGACAACAAATTACTAATCGTTTTACTTTGTAAGAATTAAGAAATCAGTATTTGGTAGAAATTACCCTGCGTTTAAAGGTGCTGTATGTAAGTTTTTGACTCTTCTAAAGCATTAAAAAAATCCCATAATATGTTTGCAAGTATTTAAGAAACATGCCAAGCGAACATTCTTGTTTATCTGAAAAACAATGCTGAAGTCAGATATTTTGCTTTGAAAATGGAACGTCTGTCTTTGTTTTGTTTCTTTTAACCCGCCTACTGCCACTTTAGCCAATTATATTTCAGCACCCCTGGTTGCCTTAATGGAAAACTGCATGTTTCATTCATTCAGTAAGGAAGGCTCTCAAAGCATATGTTCAAGACCGAAAATGCGACCTCAGGTGGACAGTAGCAGCCCCGAAATTAGATGCAGATTCAAAGATCCCTGAGATGGTTATCAATTAGCTAATAATATAAATATTACAAATGTAAACATTATGTCATCAGGTTACATTGTAACCCTGTGTCTTAACAATACACTACGTGATGAGCTTTACAGTGATAAGCGATTTACACCAGACGCAACACGACAGAAGTTTAAATACAGCCATTTAGAAGCACTGAATATGCACTCACTCACGAAATGGTAAGGTTTACAATCCAATTAAAACATATTAAACCTCATAACATTAAATGTACATGCTAAATCACTAATGTTTGTTGGCTCGCACAGTTCAAAGTTCATTTTCAAACTTTATTTTATTTTCAAGATCTGATATGAACTATCAGCTGCTGCTTTCAGTAGTATGGCAATAAATGTCACGTAAAATGACATTCCATTTCACATTTTTAGCATTTAACACTGAATAAAGCCCATGAGGTGTACCTGGGGTGATCATAGTTTATCCTGTTGTTCACCTGTGAAAAATAGAAGCTGTTTCTAAAAATAAAAATCAGCTGTTGGTCAGGACAAAAACGGCTTTTAGTATTAAAAAATATTTTATCGCGTGCCATTGCTTTTTTAGTTTAAAAACGGTTCATATCAGCCTGAAATCGGCCTTAGGCTCGATAGTCAGGCACCCTCACGTCAATCTGGCAACCTGCGCTTGCATGGACCTATTTGAGGAGCTGAGTGAAAATATGTTTTGATCCAGGTGTGCAATACCTTGTTCAACCCCTGGGTGTCAAACTTGCATACTGCACCTTTAAATCACAACAAATAATACATTTATTATTCTAAAAAATAGAAGTATTTTCTGATAAGGTCCAAAATACTTTCTCAAGCTATTCAAATACAATATTATCATCAGAACTTTAATGAAGCAAGTATTAACATATTACTCAAACCTATATAAACTAATACTAAAATAATGTTTCAGTGGTTTTTATTGTTTAGTACAGGGGTGTCCAAACTCAGTCCTGGAGGGCGGGTGTCCTGCAAAGTTTAGTTCCAACCTCAGTCAGACACACCTGGGCTAGATGATCAAGCTCTTACTAGGCTTTCTAGTAACACCCATGCAGGTTTGTTGAGGCAAGTTGGAGCTTAAATCTGCAGGGCACTGGCCCTCCAGGACAGAGTTTGGACACCCCTGGTTTAGATGTTCTAAATAAAATATATTAATTTTTAATAATAAATTTCTCTCTCTTTCTCTTTCAGGCAATGAATAAGAAGATTGACATTATTAAAGGCCTTTTTGTGGCGTGTCGGTTTTCTGAGGCTCGATACATTGTGCGGTGCGTCATTTCACCTTTCACTTACAACATTTGAAATTTCTCATATGATCGGCCATGCAGAAATGTTAGGTCCATTCTGAAAAATACAGAATAATGACTATTTATGGATGACAGTTTATTTTATCAGATTTTTTTACTAAATCTAAATGATGTGCTTCTGGCCTTGATTATGCTGCTGTACAGTGGCAGATTTATATGAATATTGATGCTCAGATGAAATTAGTTAATTTGATTGGTTGCCTGTGTGATTGACAGTTCGTTGGCGGGGAAGCTGAGGATCGGATTGGCTGAGCAGAGTGTTCTCGCAGCTCTCAGTCAGGCTGTGTGTCTGACGCCTCCAGGCCAAGGTTTAAAATGATCCTAATGAAACTGGCATTAACACGCATCATAATCACAACATTGACAGAACCTCCAGGCATTCAGCATTTGCAATTAGATTACTCTCTGCCGTGATGAATAAAAATGAATAACACTTAAACATGTTAATAATAATTAGGTGTCCGTTTAGTTCATCAGTGCTAATATGTTTTCCTCGTGTTTATTCAGAGTTCCCACCAGCTGTGTTGGATGCAGGGAAAGGAATGAGTACAGAAAACAGGAGAGTGTTCCTAGAGGAGAAAGCACTAATCCTAAAACAGACATATTGGTGAGTGCAAACCGATATACATTGGGGGGAAAGTATTGAACACGTCTTGTTTTTCATGGGAAATATGTTCTAAAGGAGCTGTTGACATGGAATCATGCCAGATTATGGTAAAAACCCAAACATTACAAACATGCAAATATAAACAAAACAAAACCAAAAAATAAAAAAAAATGTGTTGTGATAAACGCATTATTATGTGTTGTCTGTCAAATCTGACCTTTAATTTGTATTTTCGATTGGATTCATGTCAGGTGATTGGCTGGGCCATTCTACAGCTTGATTTTCTTTCTCTGGAATCATTTGAGAGTTTCCTTGCCTGTTTTGGATCATTGACTTGTTGAAATGTCCACTTTGGTTTCATCATCATCCTCCTGCTAATGTAGATGTTGAACTGAAGCAGCTAATATTAATTTAAGCTGCTGTCTGTGCTTTTTCTGCCTTTCTATACCTCTCTTTTTTCTAGGGCTGTGCCATATGGACAAAATAATCATATTGCAATTTTTATTTATTTATTTATTTTTTGAATAAATAAATATTGCAGTTGCAATTTTGGCAACTGTGTTTGTTTTTTCAAACAAGCTACATACATCCATTCTAAATGTATTCAGTACACAAGAAGTGCATAACAAAACATTTCACAAAGAAATACCATAGTATTAAGTTTAAATAAAACTGTAATTGTCTTAAAAACAGACAACATAAAAAAAATAAAGATGAACTAACCTCAATTCCAGTCATAACAATAAATAAAAAATGCCATAAATCAAAACCACCTATTCGATTCTCCCGTGAGCTCTCATTAACATCTTAACATGAACAAAAATCTAAATAAATTAATATATAAAATTGCAGCCTTATGCGATATTAGAATATATATATATATATATATATATATATATATATATAAAAAAATTTTTTTTTTTTGCGATTGCAATTAATTGCACAGCCCTACTTTCTTCATGTGTTCAATACTTTTTTCTTTTGTCATTTTGTTTTATTACACAACTTAATTTGTAAATTAATAATTTTTTTTGCATATATGGATTTTTTGGTTGTGACCAACATCTGGTGAACATGTCAAGTCAACAGCACCTTTAGAAATATGTTTTCTAAGAGAAATGTTAACTTGTTGAATACTCACTTCCCCCACTATAATTATGAATATAATATGCATGTTCTTTCAGAAATCCTTCTATTAGGCTTATTTGCTCCAAGGACACATTACATTGTTATCAAAAGTGACAGCAAAGGCCTTAAATTGTTTGAAAGTGTTTTGTTTTAAGTGTTTTGCTTCAATCATTTTGAGCTTTTTCTAATCATCAAGAATTCTAATATAGTGAAATGTAACACAGTGTCCATAAGAAAAAGCAGTTTAAACACAGAGGAAAATAAAGACCATTATTACAGATTGAGTACCAATAATGTTGGAAGAATTTTGAACAAAAGAGAAAGGGGTCCTTTATTTATATAGACATATTGGGCCACATGGTGGCTCAGTGGTTCGCACTGTTGCATCACAGCAAGACGGTCACTGGTTTGAGTCCTGGCTTGGTCAGTTGGCATTTCTGTGTGGAGTTTGCATGTTCTCCCTGTGTTGGCTTGGGTTTCCACTTGGTGGTCCCGTTCTCCCCACAGTCCAAACACATAGGTGAATTGAATAAACTAACTTGGCTGTAGTGTATGTGTGTGAATAAGTGTGTATAGATGTTTCCCTGTACTGGGTTGCAGTTGGAAGTGTATCCGCTGTGTAAAACATATGCTGTATAAGTTGGCGGTTCATTCCGTTGTGGCGACCCCAGATGAATAAATGGACTAAGCCGAAAGAAAATGAATGAATGAATCAATATAGACATGCATGTGTGTGTGTATTTCTCTTTACTTGCATTGATACATAACCAGAATCAGAATCAGAATCAGTTTTATTGCCAAGTGTGCTTCACACACACAAGGAATTTGCTTTGGCTACAGAAGCTTCCAGTGTACATAAAGTGACAAGTGACAACACAGAATAAATATTATAAAAGACAATAGACATTAAACAGAGATGCAGTCCAACGATCTGGATGTTGAAATGTATGTACAGATTTGTTATAAATATACAGGTTATAAGGTGCTGCGTGCAAAAGAGTAAGTATTGCATTATATATTGTTATAAGGTGCTGTATACAAATGCGTAAGGAAAAGTATTGCATTGTATATTATTATAAGGTGCTGTGTACAAGTGCGTGTGAGAAAGTATTGCACATTTCTTGCACAATAGAGAAATATTAACAGTTCATGAGGTAGATGGCCTGAGGAAAGAAACTTTTCCTGTGTCTGGCAGTTTTTGTGCTCGGTGCTCTATAGCGCCGGCCAGACGGTAACAGTTCAAACAGGAAGTGTGCTGGGTGTGAGGCGTCCAGGGTGATTTTGCGAGCCCTTTTACTCACTGTGGAAGAGTACAGTTCTTGAAGTGTAGGAAGGGTAGTGCCAGTTATTCGTTCAGCAGTCCGGACTATTCGCTGTAGTCTACACTCTAAAAAAAAAAGGTGCTAAATAGCACCAAAACTGGTTCTTTGGTCGTAACGAGGGGGGAACCTTTTTTGGTGCTATACAGCACCTTAAAAAAATAGGTGCTATATAGTACTTTTGTCAAATGGTGCTATATAGCACCTATATTTTAAGGTGCTCATAATGTTACTTTACCCTTTCCGCAAATAAAACCGGCATAAGAGTTATGAGAATTAGCTATAAGAACAAGTGCTTACCAGTAGTATTGGTGCTATATAGCACTTTAAACACCCCAAAGAACCACTTAAAAACCTTTATGGTGCTTTAAATGTTCTTTACACAGTAAAAGTGCTATATAGCACCCTGACCACCTTAAAGAACCACTGAAGAACCACTGAAGAACCTTTATGGTGCTTTAAAGGTTCTTTACACAGTAAAAGTGCTAAATAGCACCTCAAATATCGCAAAGAACTTCTGAAGAACCACTGAAGAACCTTTTTTTTTTAGAGTGTACGGAGGTCAGATTTGGCTGCTGAGGCAAACCAGACGGTGATTGAAGTGCAGAGGATGGACTGGATGACAGCTGAGTATAACTGCACGAGCAGCTCCTGTGGCAGGTTGAACTTCCTCAGCTGACGGAGGAAGTACAGTCTCTGCTGGGCTTTCTTCACAATAGAGTCTATGTGAGTGTCCCACTTCAGGTCCTGAGAGATGGTGGTGCCCAGGAACCTGAATGACTCCACTGCAGCCACAGTGCTGTCCATGATGGTGAGCGGGGGGAGTGCAGGGGGTTTCTCCTGAAGTCCACTATCATCTCCACCGTTTTGAGCGTGTTCAGCTCCAGGTTGTTGTAACTGCACCATAAAGCTAGCCGCTCCACCTCCTGTCTGTATGCAGACTCGTCACCGTTCCGGATGAGGCCGATAACAGTAGTGTCGTCCGCAAACTTCAGGAGCTTGACGGAGGGGTCTTTTGCGGTGCAGTCGTTGGTGTGCAGGGAGAAGAGCAGTGGGGAGAGAACACATCCTTGGGGGGCACCAGTACTGATGGTGCGGCTGTCAGACGTGATTTTGCCCATTCTGACTAGCTGTTGTCTATCTGTCAGAAAGCTGGTGATCCACTGACAGACAGAGCTAGGAACAGAGAGCTGGGTCAGTTTGTGCTCGAGCAGTGATGGGACGATGGTATTAAAGGCAGAACTGAAGTCCACAAACAGAATCCTTGCATAGTTCCCTGGTTTGTCCAGATGTTGTAGGGTATAATGCAGTCCCATGTTGACTGCATCATCCACAGACCGGTTTGCTCTATAGGCAAACTGCAGGGGGTCCAGCAAAGGTCCGGTGATGTCTTTCAGATATGCTAGAACCAGTCTTTCAAATGACTTCATGACCACAGATGTTAAGGCGACAGGTCTGTAGTCGTTGAGTCCGGTGATCTTTTGTTTCTTCTGGATTGGGATGATGGTGGAGCGTTTGAAGCAGGATGGAACTATGCGCAGTTCCAATGATCTGTTGAAGATCTGCGAGAAAATGGGGGCCAGCTGGTCAGCACAGGTTCTCAGACAGGCTGGTGAGACACCGTCTGGGCCTGGCGCTTTCCTTCTCTTCTGCTTACTGAAGACCTGATGCACATTATCCTCACTGATCTGAAGATCAGGGGGGGAGAGGGAGATGTCTGTAGGTGTTGATGGCTGTGTATAAAGATGGTCAGGGCGGTTTTGGCTGGAGGTGGCTAGAGGTGTTGATGGCTGTGTAGAGGGTGTCTGGTCGAAGGTGTCGAATCTGCAGTAGAACGTGTTCAGGTCGTTAGCGAGAAGTTTACTGCCATCGATACTGGGGGGAGATGATTTGAAATTCGTGATGGTTCGCAGACCAGTCCACACTGATGCAGGGTCGTTAGCAGAAAACTGGTTTTCCAGCTTTTTTGCATAATTCTTTTTAGCCAGACCAATCTCCTTTGTTAAAGTGTTCCTGGTCTTGTTGTAGAGAATCCTGTCCCCACTCCTGTAGGCATCCTCTTTGACCTGACGAAGCTGTCTAAGTTTTGGTGTGAACCATGGTTTGTCGTTGTTAAATGATAAGTAGGTCCTGGTAGGGATGCATAACTCCTCACAGAAACTAATGTAGGACGTTACGGTCTCTGTGAGCTCATCCAGGTCAGTGGCTGCAGCTTCAAAAACACTCCAGTCAGTGCATTCAAAACAAGCTTGTAAGACCTGCTCTGTGTCGTTGGTCCATCTCTTAACAGTCCTTAATACTGGCTTAGTAGTTTTAAGTTTTTGCCTGTAAGTTGGTATAAGATGAACCAGGCAGTGATCAGAGAGTCCTAGAGCTGCTCTGGCCACGGAGCGATATGCATCTTTTATTGTTGTGTAGCAATGGTCCAGAATGTTATTGTCTCTGGTAGGGCATGTAATGTGCTGTCTGAATTTGGGCAGCTCATGTGTGAGTTTTGCCTGGTTAAAGTCCCCAAGAATGATAAAAACAGAGTCTGGGTGTTTCTGTTCTGTCTCTGTGATAAGATCAGCCAGCAGTGAAAGAGCAGTACTCACGGTCGCGTGCGGTGGGATGTAAACACTGGTCAGGATAAACGAGGAAAACTCCCGCGGCGAGTAGAACGGCTTGCAGTTAATGAGAAGCACTTCCACGTCAGGACAGCACATCTTCTTTAACACAGTTACATCCGTACACCACCTCCTGTTGATGTAAAAGCATGTCCCTCCACCGCGCGTTTTCCCCGTTGCCTCCGTGTCGCGATCTGCTCTGTACAGCTGGAAGTCCGGTAGTTGTAGTGCGCTGTCCGGAATGGCTTCGTTAAGCCAGGTTTCTGTGAAGCACAGCGCAGCAGAGTTGTTAAAGTCCTTATTTATGTGTGTGAGCAGAAGTAATTCCTCCATTTTGTTAGGAAGAGAGCGTAGATTCGCGAGATGAATGCTAGGAAGCGGCATTCTGAAACCGCGCAGTCTGTTTTTGATGAGCGCGCCGGCTCGCTTTCCCCGCCTGCGCGTCTTGTAGCGCCATAGAGACGCCGCGCCGCCGAGGACAACGCTCTGCAAAACGCCGGAGAAGTCAAGAACCGGCTGGTGATCAATTGGTGTGCACTGCAGAATGTTCAGCAGCTCATCCCTGGTATAACTGATCATGTTGGATGAACACAAAACAGGAAATACAAACAAAAACATTGCAACAGCTGGGGAGCTTCGCACCGAGGCTGCCATTCTCGGCGCCTTCCGATAACCATGCAGGCAGGGTCATGCATTTCCAGATATTAAAGTGCTTTAAAAAATACAAAACCTGTTCACAGACAGAATAAATCATGATATATTAAAATATTTCTGACGCTGGAGGAAAACAATTGTCAATATAATGAGATGTATTTAATAACTTTTTTGACTTATTAACATGGCTGCGGTCATAGTTTTCTTTTTATTTAGCTAATTATGTTTTGTAAAAGCAGCTCAGTTGATTGGTTTGACACTCCTTGGTTTGCAGCTCTAAGTTGGTAAGATGGTTTAATAGGGTCTCTGGGTTTGGAGCTCATTAGCAATATAGTTTGCAAGTCTGATTCATTATTGTGAAAATGTTTGTGTTGCTTGAATGTTCTTATGTAAAAATTTCATCATGCATTCTGGGAAAAGGTTTCCTTAAGATTTTAACACTGATTATTGTTGAAAGGCTGAAAATAGAATGATTTTTTTTTAATGTCCAGCCCATTTGGCTAGCGTTAGGTAAATGTACGCAGTCGAGGGCACAACCTGATTGTCAAACACCAACCGCTGCTGTGAGGGATAATTATCTGTACACTACAAACAATATTTCAATTACGACTACAGGTGTCCCCTGCATAACAAGTGCTTTTTTAATGAGTATTAGCATAATTTGTACCCTACAGGAAGCCTGAATTTAACAAATTGGACAGGTGTTGCAGTTGCTTTATATCACCTCAATGCATGCAAATAATGTTTTCTGTGCTTTCTCTCATATTAGCGAGATGCCAAATTATGATGCAATCATTCCTGTTTTGCTGAAGGAGGGCATTGATGAACTGCCCAATCACTGCAAGCTCACTCCAGGTACTGACCAATTGCAGTAAAATAGAAATAAAAATATATTTTGTATAGAAAATAGAATAAACTTTGTTGTGTTTTATAGGGGTTCCCCTGCGACCCATGTTAGCTCATCCAACTAAAGGGGTCGGTGAGGTAATGAAACGTTTCGATGAAGCCTCCTTCACCTGCGAGTACAAATATGATGGAGAGAGAGCCCAGGTGTGCTATTTTAATCTTATTCCACAAGGTGGAGCTTCAGTCCTACAAGTGACCTTTTTTGTTTCCATAGCAATACCATTGATTGAATTAATTGGTTTTTGCTTTGCATTTAACAGATCCATATTCTTGAGAACGGAGAGGTGCGCATTTTCAGCAGAAACCAAGAGGACAACACGAGCAAATACCCTGATATTATCTCACGAATCCCACAGGTAACGCAAATGCAAACCAGAGGGATAGAAATAGATTTCTGATGGATGCACATGCAGGTCTCTGTGTCTAATGCAGGGCACACGCTGTGCCATTTTTGCCACAATTTTACAGTGTAATTTCTGGGATAATAAATGATTCCATCATAGGGCAAAATTGGCAGTCTTGGACCGCCTAAGCCTCAGTGTGACATGCTCACTGAAGCCCAGTTAATTGCTTTCGCAATGAAACCTTAGCCTTGGAGGTTCTGGCAGGATGATTGTCTTAGTCATGTTTATGTATTATATAAGTTTTTTGGAATAAAACTAAATAAAAATGAAATGTAGCGATTGTAGCTATCTGAGATGAAGTATTGAACTTACAAAACCTGAAAAGAAAATTTCATTAGTTTAATTAAGGATTAATTCATATTGCATATAACAAATTTAAATGCTGCTCACTGCATCTGAAAATGTGTTTTAATAATGGTTGCATCATCAAGATCTGTCAGTAAATACACACAATTGCTCTAAGCTCATTCTGCACTTTTTTTTTTTTTGGTCGAGCTGATAAACAGACTGTTGAAATGAGCTCTGCTGTTTTGTTCTGTTTGGCTTGTAATGTTTTTCATGCACAACACGAATGGTCACACTTATCAGTCAGATTGGTAGTGCCACCAGTTGCTAAAGGTTGCAAACTGTGACTGTGTACAGTGCTTCCTCACACACAGACATCACAGATCTTCCAACTACCTATGGCGTTATTTCAATGACAAATGTCGTAAGTGCAGTATTACAATCCGAGATTGCATTCATGTAATACGAGCATGCGAATCTCTTTGCTTGTGTGCCAATTTCCTCTGTTTGTGCACAACTTCTAGCACACCCTCAAATATATGCTGTTCAAGAACAGATTTTCTTGTGCGCTCTCATTTAATCGTCCACATGATTTACGTGGCATGACTAGTTAATATCAAACAAAGATCGTCATGGCAGAGCATTAAGTCTATGCAACCTCTACCATATAGTTGTGTTCTTACGTGTAGCATTTGTTGATGCACACTTTGCATTCGCTTTTAACAAATGGGTTCATATTTTACAATATGAAAAACAACAAACATTGAGTGCACTCAAATTATGTTTTGTGTTGTATTTAAACACTAAACATTGTACAATTTCTGACATGAGTAAGGAAAATCCAGATCACATACTACTGAAGTTTCATACATTTACCAGTTCAGAAACATGCAACTCATTGTTATGGGATAGAAAATAAATGAAATTAGGGGTGCACAATATATCGTTTCAGCATCAAAATTGCACGTGCACATTCACAATAGTGTCATCGTATCAAGTTTAACTTATTTTGGGAATTTTTGTTTTGTTTTTAGTCCAAAAATGTTTAATCTGAAAACAAGATTATTTTACTTAACCTGTTGGCAGATTATTAAACCTGTTTTAAGTTTAACTTAATTTTGACCTATCACTTAAAGTAAAAACAAAATATTTTTACTTAATTTAAGAATTTTTAGATATTTATACTAGAAACAAGACAAAAACTCGTAAGGCCGAAGTAAGAATGGCATTTTTTTTGCATTGTGATTAATCAGTTTCTGTACCTTAATACTAATAAATACTCCAGAAAAATAAAATTATTCAAATCATCTGGTGAAACTGTTTTCATCTATTTATTGCAGAAAAATAAAATATCACAGATTTTTTCAGTAAATTGGCCAAATAATCCGTGAAATCTGTCAGCTTTGGCATAACAACAACCAGCATCAACTTCGTTTTTTTGTAAATTGAAGCTAAAATGTAGGCAGAAATTGTGTTTTCCAGCCTTTACTAAGAGAAAACCACTGCCAGAAATAACATGTGATGTTGAATATGCAGCAGTTTTGGGATTTTGCTCGTATGAGATTTCACAGTGTGTGAAGGAACTCAACATGACACGACCAAAATAGAAAACCAAGCAACTGGCGACACGTTTTCCAGATACTAACATGGTAGCGATCACACCTGGTTAGGACACTGCGTAAAGAGTCTTCAATGTGTAAATAGTCACAGACTCTTTTCTTCATTTTTCTGCAAGTCTCTCTATATCTGTCTCTTTTTCTCTCTTTTTCATATTTGTCCTCTGTCACACTGCTCTGTTCTTCTCACAAGAAAGCGATAATGGATTCAAGCCCTAAAGCAAAGAAAAGATTTGATGAATGACACTAGCTCACACGCAGATAAATCAATGGAAACGCTGTTGTTTTGCTTATCAGTGTCCATATACAATCTCAGCACCTTAATATCTCTCTTTTTTTCCATTCGCTTTTCTCAGATGTCTGATATTCAATGCAAAATCTCATTATTGTACAAGTATCAAATTATTGTACAAGTATCAAAACTGTCTGAAGTCATGAACAAGATGTCCCTTGGGAAATGAATATGTTCACTCAGCAGCTGTCAGTTGTGTTTTAAAAGGGCTAAAAATAGAAAAGTTCTTGGCTATTAAAGGGATAGTTCACTCAATGAAAATCTGTCCATTTTAGTGGCTCACCATTGAACACAAAAGATGTTTTGAAGAAAGCTGTAATTATTGACTTCCATAGTAGGAAATACAAATACTATTAAAGTCTATTGTTGCAGGTTTCCAACATTTATTCATTCATTCATTCATTTCCTTTTCGGCCTAGTCCCTTTATTAATCTGGGGTCGATACAGCAGAATGAACTACCAACTAATCCACCATATGTTAACGCAGCAGATGCCCTCCCAGCTACAACCCATCACTGGAAAACATCCATATACACTCATTAGGTTTCCAGCATTGTTCAGAATATCTTCTTTTGTGTTCAACACAAGAAAGAAACTCACATAGGCTTGAAAAACAGAAACAGATTTTTAATTTTTTGAGTGAACTATCCCTTTAAAAATGTTTTGGCTTTAAAGGTGCAGTAGGTGATCTGCCAAAATGCTATTCGTTAGCATAATAGCTTTGAAAACACAGTCCCTGCACCTCACTGCATGACAGCTGCACCTTTAGCAAACCTTGTAATTCCTGCAGCACGAGGACTTTATGATTGTTTATAAGCGTCAAAATTGGCTAATCTGTTCGGCGATATATTTGACTGTGTGTCACTGCATATCAAAAGACTAAAACTACATAATGATATAAAGAAATGTCCACTGTACTGAGCCAGAGCCTTTCTCTTAAACTGAACAGCGGATCATTGATGACGTAAGCGTGTTCAGGCCCAAATGTAATGTGAGTGCAGGCCATCGGGGGAGACGGGAGGGGGGACAAGCGTGCTTCGGCCCGCTTCAAGGCAACTGTACATAGTGTAGTATAGTGTAGTAGTAGCATTGTAAACAATATAGGGAGCGCGTCACAGGTTGACATTGTTCAAAAATAAATCAATATGATAATAAAATAAAATATTTCACCTCAGTAGAGCAGGCTAGGCGGAATAGTGCTATTTACTTGTGTTTTGTTAAGCTATATAAAAATGTACATTATCGATGCTGTAAAAGGTCCCTTATAAAATTGAAAATAGTCGCATCAATCTATCACCTGAAGACTTTCAGTAGCTGAACAACATTTCTGTGCATATAACTCATTCATAACAACAAAATCTACATCAGCATTGCATGACTGAAATACTTTTAAAACAGAACATTACCTGTTTAACAGTCATCCTTCCAGCGTGCAAAAGTAACTCTAATATTGATTCAGGGTTTTCAAAAGTTTTGATCAGCATTTGATATTACTGCTGTCACTCGCTCGTGTGCACATGAGCGCATGTGCAAATGGCGATTCAGTCTGCGTGAACAGCTGCAGATGTACAAATCAACATTTGTTGACAGACAGTTTGGGCTGCTTATCAGAATTATGGGAATTGTTGACCTGACAAATTTTAATTGGGTGAAAAAAATTTTTCAAGTCTTATGCCTTATCCAGAACAAAAAAATACATATAAACTCATTTAGATCATTTACTTTAATTTAATGGAATGTTAAGAGACTTTCAACCAGAACAACAAAAAATATTTCTGAAGACAATCACCTACTGCACCCTTAAATATACACACTAAACAAAAGTTAATTGATTTAGAGTGAAGTTGAATATTCAGTTAATTAACAGATTTTCCTGGGATAGTTAAGCACAGGCAGCAGCGTGATCTGTTGCATAATTTGATCTCCAGCTGTCGTTTTTTACTTTATGGACAACGTTAAATGTTCATTTTCTCCATTTCACTAGTATAATAGGCAGAACAAAAATAGTTTGTGTCATTGTGACTTTGGTGTGAAAATTGCTTTCTATCCTTTTCTGTGTAAAATTATATCCTATTGTACAACTTTGTTGCCCTGACAACGGAGTTCCAGAAACCCTAAAACAATTATTAAAATGGTTTTAAAAACCTCTTTAGATGAGATTCTGATGGGCTCTGTGTCTGTATCCGTTTATCAGTCTAGGAAAAAAGGATAATTCAGAATTCATTAATTAAAGTTGTATTGTTTAAAATTATATAATTTTGGTGCCAAATTACCTGTTTTGTCAGTGAGGATAATGCAACTCTAAAAGAGGTTTAACTATGATAGAATAGCAAAGCAACACAACGATAACAGCAATGGGTGTTTTTTGAGGGATCAGTCTTTGTTTCTTGAGTTTATTTTATGCCTCATTTTTACTGAGCTGTATAGTTTAGTGCAGTATAACATGGTTCTTTTCAGTCACCCTGATCAAGCTTTGATTTCCACTGCCAGTACACTTACATGGTGGGCTTGATGAATGCCATAAAATTGCAATCGATCACGTTTTGCAATCTCAGGCTCATTATTTCAAATGTAGGGTATCACATTATTTTGATGGCCCCTTCAGTGCGTTTTGTTGTATTTAATTTACGTTATAACTACATGCCAAGGGGTTAGTATAAGTTGATATGTAGTGTTAGTATATGATATGTACTTGTAAAATTTCCTATAGTCAGTTAAATCTTTGTTGGTTAAGCAGTTTAAGCAGATGTTATGAGAATTGATTGGCATATAGTTGCAATGTAACTTAGTCAACAAAATGTCTAATGTGGACCATTAGGGCTGCCCAATATTTTTTTCTATGATTATATTTTGCAATATGAATAGTTTCACAAGATGGTTTTAATAGCTCTATTTGACAATTTTCTGTGGAGTCTAGCAGTATTCATGTACGAAAATTTAATGATTACAATACAAAAAATGCTTTTCTTATTTTGCTTTGACACATTTCTAGTTCAAATATCTAAAAATATCTTAGATTAAGTAAAAAAATATATATATTTTTTCACCTTCAGAAGAAATATTCCTTAAAACAAACAAAAGTTTTTTTTGTTGCAAAAATCATATCAATTCTGAATAATTAATAATTATTATTTATTATATTATTTATTTATAATTAAATAATGAATAATTAAATACAGTTAATCTTTGTTACACTTTCAATAATTGTAATTTTGTTGTGGCCAAAGTTTTTAAACCCTCTTAAAATGCAGGCCGTAAAACACATACAAATGATCAAATTTCACTCTTATAATGGTTAAACTTAATAGTGATGCTACAAATCACGTGTTCTGTAGCTAATGCTCTACTGTAATTCAGACTCAACATTAAATCTTGCGATTTGACTATTGTGAATGTGCACGTTGCGATAGCGGTGATAAAATGATGTATTGTGCAACCCTAGGGAATATCAAACGTAGACATGTTTAAACTTGACATGCGAATAACCTCATAAACAACTATGGAGGACATGCATCAGATCATGTTCTTGCTGCTTGGTATGTGGCTATTTGTCCCCTAGAAAGCATACATTGTTGCAGGGGCACCACTGGCTGGCAGGGGCCCTATGGCAACCTTTGCTGGGATGCGTTGGGTAGTGTCATTAGGGCTCCTTATAATATCTCTGGGGGCCCCAAAACTGCTTGGGCCCTTAGGATCTTCCTAACTTTTCCCCTCCTAGCGGCACCCCTGCATTGTTGTATTATTAATTTATTATTACGGTGTTGTGTTTTGGCAGTGTATTTAAAAAGTGCTTTTTGTATTGTCATTCCCTTGTCTTGTTGCTTGTGCTAGTGACAATTCTCTGTAAGCTAATATCATTCAGTAGTGAGTCTATCTCCACCCTTTAGTGCTGTTCTGTTGTTCTAGGTATCCTAAAGATTGCCAAAAAAGTGGTACATTGGCTATTTTGGTACCATTGAAGCAGGGGCATAAATCCCGGGGGGGACAGGGGGGATTTGTCCCCTCCCATCCGAGGGTTGTCCCCCCCCCTCCCAATAACTAAAAGTAAGAAAAAAAATTGGACTGTATTGTGAAACATATATGTTTATACCTAAAATAATTGTTTATGTAGAAAAGAAAAACGCATTTTCCCAGTTCATCTATGTGCAGCGCACACACACAAGTCAGGTGTGTGTGGCCTGACGCCTCGGCTCAGTTCTAGATGTTCGCCAGTGAGGAGGGTACTTTATTCACTTTATTCACTTTAAATAAAGCGATTCTGTTTAAGGTTGTTGATACAGACTCAATTATGAATTATTTGCGGTAAAAATGCTGATTACCGATGTATTTTCCTTGTGTCTGCTATATTAGCGATTGAAATATTACCAAATCTAGTTAACGCGTTAGCTTATTGCAAAGTGCACTGCAGCTAACGCGCCAAATTTGCCATGCAATGCTTTTTTTTGTGACGAGATGGCATAATGTTAACAACATAAACGGCCACAATTAGCATATTTTGTAGCTGTGCTTTGCTATATGAGCACTGTACTTCGTCTGAACTCACCCCACTGTATTTCTGTATCAATTTCCATTCTGATCGTACATGACAATTAATCAAAACAACAACTTTAACCTTTTTTAATACCTTGTTTTTATTTTTGTGATTTACTTTTATAGTTTTATGTACTTCATGTAAAGCACTCTGAATTACCATTGTGTTTAATCTTGCCTTGCAGTGACTAGATAAAGTGACAGAGAAAAGGAAAGTGGACATAAGATCATTATTCAGCGCACTTAAACGCCAATAAATACAAAAAGTTCACATATTAAGGCAATTTGGCTTTAAGAATGGGTGATTATGAAAATACTAATGTCACAATATCATTCACAGGCAAAAGAGAAGGAAAATATTGAGGCAGAGCAGGGTCAGTCAGATGTACAGTGTCAGGTGAGGGGGTGAAGGGATAATGACAGTTTTTATTTGGATGAGCAGTTTCTGTAGTGTTTTTAGTGTTGTGGCTGTTCAGTTCAGCAGATGAACATCACAGGCTCACCTATTTACAGTATGATCTGTCCATTTAACAAATGTAATGTAAACAAGTGAGTTATTATGAGTTTAGAAAACATCTCTCCTGCATTTCTTCTGCTTCAGGAGTCAGTGTTGACCGTACACATCTGCTGTCATTGAACCTGAGTCTCCATGCTGAAATAATAATGATAGAGCCAAAGTTTTTAACTGGGGACATATCTTTAGGAGTATAATTTGACTGTATTATTTGTGTCCCCCTCAAAAAATTGCTCAAGGTAAATTTTATATTTATTGTCCCCCCCTAGTGTTAAATGAGATTTACGCCCTTGCATTGAAGATGGACATGAAAATAAATACATTCTAAACTGTACTGCTCCGTGAAAAGGGCCATTAGAGTGTTTCACACCTGGCAGATTTGGTTCAAATCATGTTCTGGTGTGGTTGTTCTGTTTGTGTGGTTCTTTTGAACAACTGTTAATGCTTTAATTCAAACCTTTGTGCACAGCGGGACCTTGGTCTTGTTCAAAAGCAAGGTCTTGGTCAGCTTCCAAACAAACTAAGGTATTGTTTGACTGAAATATAAAAGGAATGGACCAAAAACAAGACATGATGCAACCATTAAAAGGACCAAATGCTCAAGCTTGTGTTTTTTTCTTGCTGTAGTTGTGATGCTACCCATTACAGTTCAATACAGTATCGAACCCCCTTTGCAGCATGATGAATGAGAGTATGAAAGAGGAATTCCAGGTGCAGGGTGATGTTTCGACTCCTATACACATTTTATAAGCTTTCGTGAGTTCTCAACTGAGAAAAGTGGCATCAGCTAAGCTTGCAAGGTCTGTTGCAAATATACACTGTAAAAGCAGTTTTGTTTTTGTTAAATTAAAAAAAACTATGCAAACCTAAACAAACAAACAAACAAACCGAGAGCTCCAAACTACAAGTATGAACAGTCTTTGGGCCGTTCACACAGAGTTAATTTTTTTTCTCTTCAATTCGCTGTATTTTTTTAAATTATTTTTTTTATGTAAAGTCACTCGCCGGATGTATTTGACCATTACACTCACATCTTTTGAAGCGCAGAGCACTTGAGCAATATGTGTGTGTGTGTGTGTTTTTTTTTTTTTTAAGACATATGGTCCAGCACAGCCTTCGCGCGGTCACAGACTTCACGTCGTGGCTGATGCTGACGCTAACATGCTCCTCTAAAAAAAATGTAACTACTCGTTGTAAGGATTCATAGCACAAGCTCTGTGATTGGTCTGCTTGGTACCGATGACAAGCGTGGGTGGTGCTGAGAGCCACTAGCCCGATGGAGCAAGTGACAAGTGTTGAGTCTCGTGAAGGAGCTCCAGATGTAAACTTTTGTTTTGTGTTTACCTTATGATTAAAGTTGTCGCACATCCATCAGTTCCTGCCTCTGCATGAGCGAGTTTTAGCTACTTGTACATTAAGGTAGCATTAAGAAAAAACAAATTATCCGTGAAGAAGCTCGACACCGAGGAACATAAAAACCTACTGCCAGCTAGCATTTCAGAAGTGTTATTGCAGAGCAACACAAACAGCATGCAGAAGTATAAATGCAAGACTATGCGCAAGGCAGGGGGCAACCATTTCGAGCTTCTGTTTTTTTTTGACTGTTATATCATGGCGGAGGAGACACTCATTGTAGATTTGTCAAGAGTGATATGATGCATCTTTAAGTACTCATCATGACATAGATTTTCTATTGCTAAAGGGTCTATTATGATCATTATTATGTCACATACATAATATCGCATCACTTTTTTGAAAACTCAGGATGTCTATGGCGTCTTAAAATATTTAAAGTTGTGTAAACAATTTAAACAATGTAAAGAAATTTAAGGCCCATGAAAATGGTTAAATTATTTTAATGAATTTTAATTTAATTAAACAATTTTACAGGGTATTTTCTATATATTTTTTTATTGTACAATGTATAGCGGTATGCTAATGTTTCCCTGAATTAATTGTGTGAATACTGGGATGCTGTGTATTTTAGGACATTGATAAAACCCTGCACAATTTGACATAGCGCTGCTTTGTTTACTGCAGTAACCACAGCAACAGCGTGATTTTTTTAAATTTAGTATCTGAATATTGTTTTGGTTGTTAAGAATGTTTTAGTTTAGCATTAGTTTCTTACAATCAGTATTTAGTAAATATACATAAAGTTAAGAAGTTGCCAATGTTACAGGTTAAAACTTATGAGTTTGTGAAAATCTGTGGAAAGAGTCGTAAAAAATGTCTTAAAAGGTATTGAATTTTACAGTCTGATTCCTGTATATTCGTTTTTAAAAGCAAATACCTGTTCTATGTATCCCTTTGTCGTTGTGGATGCTGGTTGTATTTACCACCATCATGAGAATGGAGTGATTTTGACTTCTGCTATTTATTCATACAGATTGCATCCAGGCTGCTCAGTCAAACCTGTTATTAAATTCAGTTGTCAGTCCCATTATACGCTGACTTTGTGAACGCAGTTAATCGTGTGAGAGTGTTACAAACATTGACAAAACCTCTCCATACATTCTGCTGCAGCTCTCACAGACTCAATATGCACTTGTAGCATCTTCTGAATTGTAAATGTCACACAGCCTGAGGGTCTCGGTGTGTAATGCGCAGGTGAAGTGCCAGTGTTTAAAGCTCAGGTGACCTTATAAACAAGTAATTTTAAGATGTTATGACTGAGATGAGGTGAGGCTGTGCTCGGCGTCGATGATCCAGTTTATTCAGGTTGATGGCAGATTTAATAAATGTTCTCGCCTTTTTTTTTTCTCGGTCTCACTTGCAGGTGAAGAAAGAGAGCGTACGGTCCTGTGTTCTGGATTCAGAGGCAGTGGCCTGGGACAGAGAAAAGAAACAGATCCAGCCGTTTCAGGTCCTCACCACAAGGAAGAGAAAGGTGAGAGGAAGAAATTAAGATGCAAATAATCAGCTTTAATTACAGAGAATGATCACATTTGCAGCTTTTTAAATACAATTTTAATTTGCATTCATTACTTTAAGAGGTAGTTCACCCAAAAGTTAAAATTTTGTGATCATTATCCCCCACTATGACTTGTTCCAAACCAGTTTCTTTAATTTTTTTTTCTGTCTAAAACAAAAGTAAATAGGTGGCACGGTGGCTCAGTGGTTAGCACTGTCGCCTCAAAGTAAAAAGGTCACTTGTTCGAGTCCTGGCTGAATCAGTTTGCATGTTCTCCCCGTGTTATCGTGGGTTTTCACCGGGTGCTCCGGTTTCCCCCACAGACCGAAGATGTGCGGTATAGGTGAATTGGAGAAACTAAACTTTCCCAGTACTGGGTTGTGGCTTAAAGGGCATTTGCTGCGTAAAATGTATGCGGAATAGTTGGCGGTTCATTCCACTGTGGTGACTCCTGATAAATATGGGACTAAGCTGAAGGACAGTGAATGAATGACAAAAAAAATATTTTGAA
Source organism: Danio albolineatus (assembly GCA_903798035.1). NCBI lineage: Eukaryota > Metazoa > Chordata > Actinopteri > Cypriniformes > Danionidae > Danio > Danio albolineatus. Next base: position 1,854,541 of record CAIGQQ010038184.1, read on the forward strand.
TAATGCTGGAAACCTGTACCTATTGACTTTATGCAACACTTACTGGTTTTTAAGGGATTACTTCCTGTCTTAAGTCTCACGACAGTGCGCTAAATACAGCTAAAATTAGAAACGGAGGCATCTCGCAAAAAACAGCCACCTTTGAATTCACGCCGGATAATTCTGCATAAACTGACAATCAGTTTTAGTAGTTTATTTAAACAGTGATCACAATTTAATGCGTTCAGACCGTTGCAGGATAACATGTTCAAGTTTATTTCAAATATTTGTGAGGTTTTAATGGAAATGTAATTTATTTCATTATTTGATGAATTCTCACAGTTAACCATTGCATCCTACTCGTTAAAGCCTAAATATGACAAGAATAAAAGATAAACACATGTTTTATTTTTTAATATTTGCTCTCTTTTTTTCTCTCTTAAAAAAAATAAAATAAAAAAAATGCTGGAATAAATAAAATCTTTTTAAAAAGCCGTAATTGCTAAAATGAAAATGATGCCCAACCATATTCATAACTTGACTTGGCCATTTCACCAGTTTAAGCAGTCTTACTAAGTTTACAGAGACTGGATCCTTGAATGAACTGTTTCAGACACTGAAACATAATGCTGCAATGTATTTTATGAGAGCAAATAAAACTTACATTTTGGCTGGATCTACACGTTTCTTAGGAGATCCTTAAATCCAAATGAATAGACATTGATATGGTATAACATGAACACTTTAAAACGATTTTTTTTTTCAGGATGTGGATGCGTCTGAGATCAAGGTTCAGGTGTGTGTGTACGCCTTTGACCTTCTGTACCTCAACGGAGAGGTAAGACCAAGATAACCCCCTTACAAGTCATACGTGAATAAATTAGCGTGTTTCAGAATTCTTGCTTTTTGCATGTGATGTGCTGTTTTATTAAAGTGTGTGTGTGTGTGTGTGTGTGTTGCAGTCTCTGGTGCGAGAGCCTCTCAGCAAACGCAGGGCTTTGTTAAGGGAGAGTTTTGTGGAGAAAGAAGGAGAGTTTGTTTTTGCTCGATCTCTGGATGCTGACAATACAGAAACCATTGCTGAGTTCCTGGAGCAGTCTGTACGAGGTGTGTGTGTGTGTGAATAACTAGAGCTATGACTCTCAGCTAGTTTTTGGGGCGTCTTATTGAGCCTTTGAAGTAGTGTTTGATTTACTCTAGTATTTGTACTTTTAAATCAATTTCAGGGTTGTTTTAGGTTGTCAGCTTATTAATTACTGTGTTAATCATTTAATAAGAATTAGTAGTAGTTTTGAATTCCTAGTTGGCTAATTAATCACTGTTTTATGGAAATTTCTCAATGGTATTAATGTTTTGCAGATTCTTGCGAGGGCCTAATGGTGAAAACGTTGGAGAAGCATGCAACTTATGAGATTGCCAAACGCTCCCACAACTGGCTCAAGGTATTGCACAGCACAATTTGACAATGTGTTTGTTCATCTGGAAAAGCTTTTTTAATAATCCTGGTTTAATTTAACTCATTTCTGTTATAAACATTAGATTGCTGTGTTGATAATGGCACTATTTCAGAAAAAAAAAACTTCGGGCTGCAGTAACAAAAGGTGCTTTAATGTCAGACAGACACACACAGACTTGTTTAAAAAATAAAATCCAGACAAGTATTCAAAGTCAGTAGGAAGGTGTAAGTCATTAAAGTGTAATTTCCAGCCCATTAGGCTTTTCTCCTGCTCTGTGTCCGTAACCTGACATTAAAGCTGAGTGGTAAGATACAATATATATTCTGACAGTAGAAATAAGATGAACACTGGAGATTAATATTATGTGATATATCCATGCTGCAGTTAAAAAAAGAAAAGAAAAAAAAACCATACATTTGTAGTCTGCTCTACAGACGGTGCGGCTGAAGGTTTTCCTTGTGGATTTTAATTGAGGATTCCAATGAGAGGGATTTAGGTTTCTGTTTGCAGCTGGTTTAAACAAGTTTCCAGTGATCCTATCACATGGCCAGCATTTACATGTTACTGTTTCCACCTGGTATTAATTTGTGCAAATGCATCTCTCTCGACTTGTGTTCAGATGATGGATGTCATCTTCCTTATTGATCATTATTTACAGTTAGAATTATTTTTTGCTTTTTTTAAAGATTTCCCAATTGATGATTAACAGAGCAGGGAAATTTTCACAGTATGTCTGATAATATTTTTTATTCTGGAGAAAGTCTTATTGTTTTATTTTAGCTAGAATAAAAGCAGTTTTTAATATCAGAACCTTTTTTAGGTCAAATTTATTAGCCCCTTTAAGCTATGTAAGCATTTTAGATAGTCTACAGAACAAACCATCGTTATTTAATAACTTGCCTAATTACCTTATCCTGCCTAGTTAACCTAGTTAAGCCTTTAAATGTCACTTTAAGCTGTATAGAAGTGTCTTGAAAAATATCTGGTAAAATATTATTTACTGTCATCACGGCGAAGATAAAATAAATCGGTTATTAGAGATGAGTTATTAAAACTATAAGGTTTGGAAATGTGTTAAAAATCTCTGTTAAACTAAAATTGGGGGAAACAATAAGCAGGGGGGCTAATAATTCAGGGAGTTTATTAATTCTGACTTCAACTGTATGTTAACATTTGGTTAATCAATTAATCGCTAACTTTTAAAAATGCAAGATGTTTCCTCTAGCATAGGATGTGCAAATTACACTAATAATAAAATGTTTTATTGTTAATTAAAGCCTATTAGGACTATGAAAAGGATTAATGTATTCTAATTTAATAGAATTTCATTAAAATAATTTTCAGATTAATATATGATAAAATTATGTTGATTAAAAGCATGTTAAAATTAGGGCTGTCAAACAAAGTCAGTCAGACAAGCACACTTAATAATATGTAAACATGTCCATACTGGTGTGTAAACAAATAATTATATCTTAAATGAGCATAAACAATTCCGAAAGTAATCGAATGCTTTCATTATAAATTTCTAGATTCTTAAAAGGACACCTCTGGTTTCCAAACAAAACAGTGGATCAAAATGAGAGATTCACTGCTCTTCACTAAATAACTAGTAACTTTAATCACCATTTAAATACATACTGTATTTTTACATCCCAATTTTGACAGGTATGGGTGTTACAGGTACATAAAATTTGTGGTTTGGTTGGATGTGACAGTGATTTCTCAGTTCATTATGTTTTCGATGCAGCAATGATAAAGAATTTTTTTAGTTTTATTGCTCTTATTATGAAAACTAAGATCATAATACATTATCTTTTTCTACTTTAAACAATAATGGTGATATACTTAATGTACATTTTCTGTCTTCCTAGCAGCATATAAAACAAAGCCCAGCTCCTTATGAAAATAAGGGAAACATAGTATTGTGGTAGTGGAAGAATATATATGGAGCTCAATGTGTTTTTACTCCGTGTCCACATTTTCTATGGACAGCACAGATCTGCTTGACGTGACACTGTCACCTGCAGTGGAAAACGCCCTCTGGCTACAGGGACAGAGGTTCAGGCACAGCCAGGAATTATGGTCTGGCTGAAGTGGGCTCGTGAAGAAATTTTGTGTGGGGCTCAGCTAATGTAAACACTGAATATTTCTGACTGTGCCTGGAATCTCCATCTTTCTGCTTTACTTGGTATACAAATATTTCAATAGTTTTCAATAAGAGTGTTGTGTTTTTTGGAAAGGCAGCAGTATGATGAGCCACTAATCATTTGTTTTATATGAAGCGATGAGTTTGGGTTTATTTTTTTTAAATGCTGAAAAAAAAACAGAATAAAACTCTTCCACTGTTTTTGGAAGAGAACTGGTGTTTTCAGCTGTGAAAAAATCCGCTTGTTTTAACTGCTTGTTTGATTATTTTAAATATGTGGCTAAAAAGTGACTAATATGATTTTTATTTTTGCTGGGCCATTAAAAAGCCTTACCGTCTAGCCCTATTTAAGTCTGAAATTGAATTCTTCATGGTCTTAAAAAGGTCCTAAAAAGTCCTAAATTTGACTAGGAGAAACCTGTATAAACCCTTGACCATAATCTCTAGTCAGTGTAAAATGGTATTGAAATATGTCTTTTTTTTCCAGTGATGGCAAAGCTAAACTTTAGCAGCTATTTCTCTTGCATTTTTGCAAGATTATTTTAATATTACGTCCAAGCAAAAAAATAAATAAATATTTAACAGATTTTTCTTGAAAGTGACCATCACTTTTGATCAGTTATATTTATTTTTACTGAATAAGAGTTCTTTTAACACCTCCAGATCCTCAGATGTCAATTTATTTACCAATGGTATTTAATTTAGTTTTTAGCTTAAAGGTGCTGTACGTAAGTTTTTGACTTTTCTAAAGCATAAAAAATATCATAATATGTATGTAGATATTTAAGAAATATGCTAAGTGAACATTCTTGTTAATCTGAAAAACAATGCTGAAGTCAGATATTCTGCTTTGAAAATGTGAGTCAAATGCTGGAACGCTGTCTTTGTTTTGATTCCTATAACCTGCCCACTGACACTTTAGCCTGTTATATTTCAGCACCCCGGGTTGCCTTGGTAGAAAACTGCGTATTTCATTTATTCAGTCAGAAAGGCTCTCAAAGTGTGCATCCACCACCGATATGTGACACCGGTGGACAGTAAAAGAGTCCTAAATGAGACGCAGATTCAGAGTTCCACATGAGGTGGTTATTAATTAGCAAATAACAAAAATATTTCAAATGTAAACATTAGGTGAGCAGGTTACATTGTAACCTTGTGTCCTAACAACACGCTACGTGACAATATTTGCAATGATAAGCAATTGGGTTATTTGCCCAAGAAACATGACTGGAATACAGCTATTTAGAAGCACAGAATAGTGCACTCACTGCACTCCAATGAAATTGTAAGATTTACAATCTAATTAATACATATTAAACCTCTTTAACATGTACATGCTGAATTACCGATATGTGTTTGCTTGCACTGAGTCACAGTACTGAAGTTCAATTTCAAACAGTTTATTTTATTTTCAAGATCTGCAGCTGCTTTCTGTAGTATGGCAGTGCCATGTGAAATGGCATTCAGACTCCCATTATTAGCATTGAATAAAGCACGTGGTGTGTACCTGAGGAGATCATCATCAGTTTTCTTTCAGTCAGCTGCAAGAAATAGAAGCCGATTCTAAAATATAAATATCAGGTGTTGGTCAGGACAAAATGGAAAATGTGCCGTTTTGAACACAATTTAAATCAGCCTTTGTTGGTGTCGTCAACCTGGCAACCTGCTCTTGTGTGTGTTTTGAACCAGGAGTGCAATACCTAGTTTAACCACTGGGTGTCAAACTTACATACTGCACCTTTAACACTCAAAATTTTTGGTCTCTGCCATGAAGGGAGGCTTGACTCAGCCCTTATATTTCAAACTTGTGTGACTGACTTTCTTCAGTGGAACACAAAATGTTCGTAGCAATGACAGCCTGAGTCACCAATCACTTTTATTTGCATGAGAACAGTGGAAGTAAATGGTGACTGAGGCTGTCATTTCTGCCAACATCTTCTTTTGAGTTTCCCCTGAACAATGAAATTCATACAGGTTTGAAATGACAGGAAGGGAGAGTGATGACAAGCGTGTGCCGTTCTGCCTCTCGGGTACATTTATCGGGTTTTAATCATTTTGTTTAGTTTCCGTACTGCAGAACAAGACAAAGATACAGATAAAATGCTTTCTTGCTGTGTAGTTATGCAATTTATTCATATTTATACCACTGTCAGAACTGTCATTTGCTAGTGCTATATTGCTTCTAATGGTGTGTTTTTCTGCAGCTGAAGAAGGACTATCTGGAGGGTGTTGGAGACACGATGGATCTGTGTGTGATTGGTGCGTATCTGGGCAAGGGGAAGAGAGCAGGCAGCTATGGAGGTTTTCTACTGGCTTGCTATGATGAGGAGAACGAGGAGTTCCAGTCTGTCTGCAAGGTGTGTTTGTGTGTGTGAGTGTGTATGTGTGCGTGTCGCTTCTATTCTTTACATTCTGGGGAATTTTTTTTGGTCTTCATGAGGAAAATGGCTCAAAAATCACACCAAATGAAGTATTTTGAAAATGTAACTGCAGATTGTTTAGGGCTGGGGTAGGGGATAGAATATACAGTCTGTACAGTAAAAAGATCATTACGTCTATGGAAAGTGCCCATACAGATAGCTGTAAGTGTGTTATATGTATTTACACACAGGAAAATTACTACTATGTAATGTAATATAAAAGTAATGTAATGTGTATTTATATAGAGCATTTATCATGTATGGCCATACACCCATTACAATCATGAGACGGTCTCTCCACACCACCACCGGTGTGCAGCATCCACTTGGATGATGCGACAGCTGCCACAGGACAACGGCGCCAGTGCACCCTCCAGCTATTGGTGTGGTGGAGAGACAGTGATAAAGCCAATTCGGTCGATGGGGATGAATGGAAGGCCATGATGGGTAAGGGCAGATGGAGGGAATTTGGCCAGGTCACCAGGGTTACTCTTTACGAGAAGTGCCATGGGATGTTTAATGGCCACAGAGAGTCAGGACCTCGATTTAACGTCTCATCTGAAAGATGGCACTCACTGACAGTATAGTGCCAAGCATGAAGGCATTAGGACTCACATACACCACAGGTTGAGCGCCCCCTGCTGGCCTTACTAACACCACTTCCAACAGCACACCTAGTTTTCCCTTGTGGTCTCCCATCCAGGTACTGACCAGGCTCAGCCCTGCTTGGCTTCAGTGAGTGACCGGTCTTGGGCTGCAGAGTGATATGGCTGTGGCACATATCACTACAACATAAGGATTTTGATTGAAGAAATTGCAGCATATGCTGATTTAATGAGCTTAATTAATGGCACATACCGTATTAACAATTGTTGTTTAATCGTGTAGGGTTTTTTTGTTTGTTTGTTTTAACATTTATATTTAATTTTTCATACAAATTTTCCCAAAGTGACAAATTAAGACAATAAAGGCAAAAAAATGTGTGAATTACACAGAATATTAATGTAATATGAATCTTTTAAATGACAAATTCCCATTGATTCGAATATATAGCGTTTTTGAAACGCATCAAAGATGGTTAGAAAATTGTTTGTATTAGAAGACCAGATCATTTTAATATATAAAAGATATAAGATAATTAGTTGTTTTCATTTTAATGAATTTTATCATGTATTTTATATAATTAAGTTTATTTTTAATAGAATTTTAAATATATAATTTTACAATATATTACATTCTTATGTCTCTCGCTCTGTGTTTTGGATCGCAATGTGTTTTGGAATGTATGGATGCTTAATGTTAAATTGTAGCACTGCACATTATTTTTGTTGAAACCTTTCTATTCTTTAAGGAATGGAAAGTTCAAAACAAAATCTTTTTATAGCATTGATAATGTCTTCAATGTCACTTTTTGATTGATTGAATGACTCTGTGCCAATATAAAACTATTAATTGATGTATTTATCAATTTTACCGACCCACATTTATGATTTAATAGACATAGTGTGTTTTAATATTCCGTTTCATTGCGTAACATATTTTATCTGTTGGCTTTGGTCAGATTGGAACAGGCTTCAAAGACGAAGATCTGGAGCAGCATTACAACTTCTTAAAGGTACATCAGTGTTTACATCTTATTTTAATGTATGGTTTGTCCATGTATCAGTGAGTGCTCTAAAATAAAATATTGTTCAATCCACTGTAGGAGCACATTTTACCCAAACCCCGCCCTTACTACCGCGTGGACCAGTCAGCAGAGCCGGATGTCTGGCTGGAGGCGGTGCAGGTGTGGGAGGTGAAATGTGCTGACCTTTCTCTGTCTCCGGTCTACAAAGCAGCAATGGGATTGGTCAGTAAACCACTCACACATATGAAGCATGATGCTGAACCAGTGCTTTTTGGTTCACAGTTTTGATTCCATAGCGTCTTGCCAGCTCCTAGTTCTCTGTGCTCAAGTCTTCATTGTGCAATTCTCTCTGTGTCCATCAGGTGGACCCAGAGAAAGGCATTTCCCTCCGTTTCCCACGATTCCTCAGGATTAGAGATGACAAAAAGCCAGAGGACGCCACCACAGGGTCGCAGGTAACAGGGAAATTGTGGGACAAGTGGATGCACTGCATTCAGGGAGGAAAGGGAGTTCACTGGGGTTACTAATTAATAAAAAATGTAAACAATGATGGTTTTGGCTTTAAAATGAAAAATATGTATAATTATAATATGAACGTCTCAATATGCAAGTAATTTAGATGTCTAATTTTGAATTTATAATACGCATTATGTTAGAAAAGCACAATGGAAGCAGTTTCACTAGTGTATTCACAAATGTAGGAGTCGGTGGTAATTACCCCACATGAGACATTTCTTTCAAAAGCAAATGTCATAAATGCATAATGTATGAAAACAACGCAGGATATGGCACCGTTCACGTGTGCCTTGTCATTCCATGGCAGACGTGACTGAAAAAGTGCCATTTTGAAAGTAGTTTTTCCTCTTGAAAGTCAAACGTGATGACATTGGAAGCGTCGTGACATCGTGATTTAGTGGAGCAACTGGAGTGGATCCGTTAAAGGAAATCCATCTTTTTACGCGCCACACTGTCTTTCTTTCCTTTCCCCCCTTCTCATTTTCACAGTTCATTTATTGCGGTTTTCTTTTATTCCTGTCTCCCGACGGTTGGAAACACACAAATACTCCCTCTCCAAATGAACTGTTCTGATCTCCTGCGTCAGTTTCTCTCCATTTCTTTCTTTCTCCCTCTCTCTCAGATTGCTGATCTGTACAAGAAACAGCAGCAGATTCAAAATCAGGGTGACAAACCAGATCTGGAGGACTACTATTGATCTCCGCGCTTGGATTGGCTCCCGTTGGCAGCTCGTCTTAGTCCTATTGGGCCGTTGGGAGCGTTTTCTCGATGTTTTTGTTGCGTGCTGAATTTTAATGCTGTGATATTGTGAGACTTAATGAAAAATGGAAATGAACATGTAAATAGCCTTTCAATGATACGGAAATTAAATAAACAATTGCTTTTCGTTAAAATGTCTGCCTTGAGTGTCACTTTGTTAGTATTTTGCGTGTGATCTCATGCGTTTCTTGCGTTTGTGGTTTGGTTTTCCATATTTTTCAGCTTACAAATGCTGATTTTAATGTTTGTCGATGCACTGACGATCATGCGAGTGTGTTATTGTCGAAACGTGTGTGTGTTTTTAGCATAATGGCTTTGCGCTGTGGTTCTATTGTCACTGACCAAAGATGGAAAATTAAATTATCCAGCTCTTTCTTTCCATCACATGCTTTTGTACTCTCTATCACTTCCTTCAAAGAATTCTCTTTCCCTTTTCCACACTATTTGCTCAGCCTTTCTGAAATGAGCCGGGCAGGTTTTGACATTGTCTGAGTTAAGACTGTAAAGGGAATTTTAAAGTGTTGCTGTGACTGTCTAGTAACAGCGAGCGCTCATAGGCGAGGCTTTCACACATCTGTGGAAGTCTTTGAGAAAGGCATTACAATGAATTAATACAAGTTTAATTAATGTAAAATTAATACAGCATTAATTATTCAACTGTCGGTGCTCATTTGAATAGCCCACGAGCTGAATGTACTCGCTTGCTTCGGATTGCAGATAAGAACATTGATTTTTAAAGGCCTTGAAGCATTCGGCTAAATGACTGCGCTGTTCATTAGAGAGGGCTTGTGTTGTAACCACATGATTTTTTATTAACTGGAATCTAGAACGGAACTGATCTAGTCATGCAAATATATACACAGACTGCGTTCAGAGTGCTTTACCATGCAGCATGCTTTCGGAGTTGTTAAAATAGGGTTGTTTTACTATAGTTTATATACAATTGAAGTGTTTAATATTTTCTGTTGTATTTAATTAGTTTTTTTTTTCTGTAGACTTATTTTATTTTTATTAAAGGGGTGGTCCACTACGATATATTTTAAAGTTTAGTTGGTGTGTAATGTAGCTGTGTGAACATAAACAACATCTCTGAATGTAAGACGCTCAAACTTCAATGCAAAGGAAAACATTGGCTATTACAGAGTTAGCTTAGCAAAGCCTACAGCGAACGAAGTTTAGGGACTACAAAAAAATACATCTGGGTTAATGACGTCATAAACCCTTCAGGTTATGCATATACTCCCTGTGCAGCGTAGGGGCGTGGCCAGAGGCGCTGTAATAATGCAGCAGAAAATGGCATCCAAACGCTGCTATTTCCACAGAGCTTCTTCTGTTTCTGTATTTGGGCTTCCAAAGGACACGACACAGAGAGAAGTGCTTACAGTTTAGTTTAATTATTATTCCAGAAAATTATTTTAAAAAATATATAGCTAGCATTTGAGAGGTTATTTACAGTTACACTGACTGACAGTATTTACACAGCAGAGGCAAAGTGTGTGCTAGTAGAGGTGTAAAGCTATTATGTTAGCTGACCAATCAGAGCCTCTTGAGGGCAGGCTTTTGGAGGAACTCGGAAATATGACAGTTGTTTTCATGTTAGCTGAGCAGCTGTATATAATCTAAGTAAGATATATGAAAAAATAACGGGATTTTCTAGAAATGAAGCACGAGCACATATTGCTTTGCACCTCATAATCACAATTAAGCCTTAAAGATACACTCTGGACCACCCCTTAAAATTTGGCCATTTTTAATTTTATTTATCCTTTTTATAATTTGTTACCAGGGGAGCTTTTTATGTTTTTAATCTAATTTTAGTTTTGCTGTTTCTCAGTTAATAAAGCACACACTGGAGTGTGACCAAAGGGATGCAGTTTTTTTTTTTTTTTTTTTGTGGAAAGTGTATTTATTTATTTTTTCATTATTCTACGGGGCTGTTGAATGCTTGACTCTGATTGGTTGATAAACATTGAAGGTGTGTGATTTATTTTTAGTGAACCTCATGGCTAAAGTAGTTTCAGGCAGGTTTTGATCGTGTTATAGCTCCATAACCCTACTTGATGACTCCAGCTATTTGACAAAAAAATGGTCAAAAATCAAGTCACAGAAGTGTTTGGATGAAAAAACTACAAAGTAGCAGTTTGAGGGGAAAAAACAACAACTTATGTCTGTAAATTCAGCATCTGAACTGTCTTTAGGTGTGGTGACTAGTTTAACTGGAATAATAAACTCCATTGAAATATGGGAAAATAATGCACAATATTCTATGCCTTGGGTTTCATTTGGATCTGGTCCAACCTTTGCAGCTTCAACTCTTTCCACAAGCTTTATACGTGTGTTCATGGGGATTTTTGGAGAAGGGTATAAATGGAGGTCAGAGCCAGCTCCAAGTCGTGGGACTTGAGCTCCAAGTGGGCTGTACAAACTTGCAGTTTTCATTCATTTGATGTCTTGTATATGGCATAGAGTCCAACCCAATGTGTTTTATGAATGTCTACATAAACCCCAACCCTAAACCCAGCCCACTTTTGGTGGAAGTCCCTCCCACTTCTAGGTCCCACAGCCTACTTGGTGTAATCCCTCCTACTTGGAGGTCTCCAGGCTGCAGCGATACTTGAATTTGTGACTCTTCTAGAAGTGCGCTTGTGAGGTCAGGGCTTTGTGCAGGCCAGTCAAGTTCCTCCACACCAAACTTTCCTTTGTGCACCTGTAGTCATGATGGAAGAGGAAGGGGCCGTCTCCAAACAGTTTCCACAAAGGTGGGAGATATTTGGCAATTGTCCAAAATATCTTTGAATGCTGAACCAGAAGCCTTAAGAGTTCCTTTCACTTGAACTAAGAAGCCAAGCCAAACCCTTGAAAAACATCCCCACACCATTACCCACCCTCCACCAAATCTTGGCACAATGCGGTCTGGCAAGTGCTTTTTCCTGGCAACCACCAAACCCAAATTTATTCATTGGGAGAACCAGGCAGAAGCAGGAATGGTAACTCTAAAGAACATGTCTCCACTGCTCTAGAGTCAGTAATGGTGTGCTTTACACCACAGCATCCAACACTTTCATTGTACTTGATGATGTAAGGTTTTGATGCAGCTGCTTGGCCATGGAAACCCATGAAGCGCTCTGTACTTGAGCTAATCTGAAAATTGCATGAAGTTAGTAGGCCTTTAGTATTTTTTCTGCAGAAAGATAGTCCCTTCTACACTGTGTGGGTCAGCAAGCACTGTTAACTAATACTTACTACCACTGCATGGCTGAGTTGTTGTTGTTGTTCCCAACTGCTTTGTTATAATTCCACTAACTGTTGACTGTGGAATATTTAGCAGTGAGGAAATTGGACTTATTGCAGCACTGTGCCAACATTACTGCCAAATGGTGCCAGTTCTCCTTTGTGTCTTTTGGTGTTGATTTTGTTGTGGGACTTGTTAATGGATTGTCGTTTACATATGTCAACATTAGGTATTTTGGTTGCCTACCTACTGTATATTGTTGTCCTTTCTGAAAGGTACAATTTACAGAACAGCTTTTGATGCTTTTTTTTTAAATTATAATCATTAATCTGTTATAGTTGTATTTTTTTCTGCAACAGGTTTCTGTTTCTGATCAAATTTAATCACCATGGAAGTCAAACAAATCCATATTGTTTCAACTTTCATTTCTAAATGAAAGTTATTTGGACTGCTGAAAGTAATTTTACAAAATTACTTATTAAAATGTAAAGCATTTTATTTAGCATTTTCACATGCTAGCTACTTGTTTGTTTATTTATTTATTTATTTATTTTTATTTTTAACTTATTTAACCAGAAAAGTCCCATGTTTATGTTTGTTTCTATAGCGCTTTTACAATGTATATTGTGTAGCAGCTTAACATAGAAGCTCTAGTAAAGTGAAACTGTTAAAGTTTAGTTCAGTTCAGTGTGGTTTAAATTTCACTGCTGAAAGTCCAAACACTGAAGAGCAAATCCATCGATGCGCAGCTCCACATACCCCAAACCAAGCAAGCCAGTGGCGAGGAACAAACATTAACAATTGATGAAAGTGAAAGGAAAAAAAAACTAGAGAGAAACCAGGCTCAGTTAGGCACGACCGTTTCTCCTCTGGCCAAACTTCTAGTATGGAGCTGCAGTCTAGGCACCGTAGGGTGGAGAACACTGGACTTCCATAACACTTCAGTAACACTTTATTTTGATGGTCCATTTGAGTATTACTGTCTGCTTAATATCTGTTTACACAGATATTCAACAAACATTTAACTGATTTTAAGAAACTTTGCAAGTACATGTCAACTTACACTAACCCTAACCCCAACCTAACAGTCTACTTATAATCTAATGTGAGTTAGTTGGCAAGTAGATGCAATGTAACTTAAATTCAACAAACGCACCATCAAAATAAAGTGAGACCATCTATTCTACCAGGAAGTCCTGGTCAAGACAGGCAGCATAGGACAGCGTTATAGAGAAATACATCTCACAACACAATATGAACCATAATCCATTTTTAAACCTTTAGTATACTAGTAGGCCTGTTGAGTAAACCATAGTTAATCAGTTTTGTATTTAGTGGATATAATAAACTTGGAGGACATACTTGAGCAGCATCCTTCAAATATATGTCATCTGCGTTTGTGTGTTTTAGTATCCTTTCAAATATTTTTTTTACTTAGCAGAAATCAAGCAAGGGTGAGTAAAAGAAAGAATTGTCCTTTTAAATTTCCCATTAGACCTTTGTCGTGCTCTCACACACTGTATGCTGCATTATGTCTTCTCTGTATGACTTAAGAGGCCCTTTGAAAGAAATATAACACACGGACTACTTTTGTGGTGCTTTTATGTGGCCTAAAAGCCTTATTACCTGTTCACAGTATGGACGCCCGCCATCTCAATAATTTACCGGAGCAGGCTTTAGCACGACCCAAGGGTGAGTAAACGATTACAACTTTTCATTCTCGACTGAAATATGTTTTCCAGGCTTGTATTCCTTTGAGTACGGACCTGATACATGTGTACTCAAGCGCTCGAAAGGTTGTCTCCGCCAGACTCTTGTTTCCTCAGGGTAAATAAACCGCTCACCACCCCGAGGACTGCTAGTGTCATGCTAACTTATCAGCAAACAGTCTCGAACACTCCCGGAGACTGTTTTAGCTCAGAAAAACGATGGAATGAGCCAAACAACACCCTTTCTCCGTCCTCCCTCCGTTGACAGGGGGCAGAGAGAAAGACTGGCCCCAAATTTCTCTCTCTCCTTCCAATTCTTCACTCCTACTCCAGCACACGGTTCCGCGACACAATAACTCATCTTTGAATCCAAAACAATGCTTTTGTTCTGCATTTTGTGCCCCTCCTCTGCATCCCTTCATCTCGCTCTCCCTGCATCCCTTGTTTTGGTGCTCCCTGTGACATCCCTGCCATGTGAGAACAAGAGCCGAGGGTAGAATGGAGGGAGGAAGGGAAGACAGATCGCTTCTTTGTCCCGACGTGACCCGGCTGAATGTCAGCTCTGTTGCCATTAGGCGTGTGTATGTGTGTTTCTGTGACGGTCCATGGCTTCGGTTTGATGATGTCAGGCAGTTTTTAAGGGGTCTGTTTGCTCTGGAGTGAGTGACATAAAGGCCTAATGTCATCAGATATAATGTACGCTGCGTGGCCTCAAAAAAGAGGTGTGAGACAGATTAACCATGCATAGGGATATGTAAGGTCAAGCGTTAAAAATGAGAATATTCACAAAAACATGTTCTGTAAATAATGCATGCTTTGTGATTTTGTTTCTTGTTTTAAGATGATTTTACCTTTTTAGAGACTCGCAAGAAAGTAAAATTGTTGTTCACAAAATAACTAGTATTTCTGAATGTTTCAAAACTCTACAATCACTTCTATTAATTACTACTGCTACTACTAATAATAGTAATACTTTATTATTATTATTATTATTACTATTATTATTGTAATCTCTGTAGGTTGCTTATTATCAGTTTGATGTCAGGCAGTTTTTATAGGGTCTGTTTGCCTGAGTGAGTAACAAAGGCATAATGTCATCAGATATAATGTACGCTGCATGGCCTTAAAAAAGGGGTGTGGGACAAATGAACAATGCTTAGGTATATGTAGTCAAGCATATTTAAAAAAATAATAGTAATAATTGAGACAATTCGCAAAAATATGTTCTGAAAATGCATGTTTTAGGATTGTTTCAAAAATAACTAGTATTTCTGAATGTTTCCAAATTCTACAATCACTATAATATATTATATATTAATATAATATATATAATATAAACATGTTCTGTAAATAATGCATGCTTTGTGATTTTTGTTTCTTGTTTTAAAATGATTTTTACATTTTTAGAGACTCGCAAGAAAGTAAAATTGTTGTTCACAAAATAACTAGTATTTCTGAATGTTTCAAAACTCTACAATCACTTCTATTAATTACTACTACTACTACTAATAATAGTAATACTTTATTATAATAATAATAATAATAATAATTATTATTATTATTATTATTGTCATCTCTTTAGGTTGCTTATTATCAGTTTGATGTCAGGCAGTTTTTAAGGGGTCTGTTTGCTCAAGTGAGTAACAAAGGCATAATGTCATCAGATATAATGTACCTCAAAAAAGGGGTGTGGGACAAATTAACCATGCTTGGGTATATGTCAAGTCAAGCATATTTTAAATTTTTTTTAGTAATAATTGAGACAATTCGCAAAAAGATGTTCTGAAAATGCATGTTTTGGGATTGTTTCAAAAATAACTAGTATTTCTGAATGTTTCCAAATTTTACAATCACTTCTATTAATTAATAATAATATAATAATAATAATAATAATTTATTAATATCATTGTGATCTCTTTAGGCTGCTTATTGTCAGTTTGATGATGTCAGGCAGTTTTCAAGGGGTCTGTTTGCTCAAAGGCCTAATGTCATCAGATATAATGTACGATATGTGGCCTCAAGAAAGTGGTGTGAGACAGATTAACCATGCATAAGGATATGTAAAGTCAGTCATATTTTAAAAAGAGACAAACCACAAAGATGTTCTGTAAATAATGCGCGTTTTGTGATTGTTTCCTCTTTTAAGGTGATTTTTAAGAGACATGCAAGAAAGTACAATTGCAAAAGTCATCCAGAAAAATAACTAGTATTTCTGAATGTTTCAAAGTTCTAGAATCACCCCTATAATTAATAATAATATTTTATTATTGTCGTCTCTGTAGGCTGCTTATTGTCAATTTGATGATGTCAGGCAGTTTTCAAGGGGTCTGTTTGCTCTGGTGTGAGGGACATAAAGGCCCAATGTCATCAGATATAATGTACGATATGTGGCCTCAAGAAAGGGGTGTGAGACAGATTAACCATGCATAGGGATGTGTAAACTCAAGCATATTTTAAAAAAGAGACCATTCACAAAGATGTTCTGTAAATAATGCATGTTTTGTGAGTGTTTCCCGTTTTAAGATGACTTGAAGAGGCGTGCAAGAAAGTACAATTGCAAAAATCATCCAGAAAAATAACTAGTATTTCTGAATGTTTCAAAGTTCTAGAATCATTTCTATAATCAATAATAATAATAATAATAATACTTTGTTATTGTCATCTCTGTAGGCTGCTTATTATCAGTTTGATGGCGTCAGGCAGTTTTGAAAAGGTCTGTTTACTCCGGAGTGAGTGACATATAGGCTTAATGTCATCAGATATAATGTACGCTGCATGGCCTCAAAAAAGGAGTGTGGGACAAATTAACCATGCTTAGGTATATGTAAAGTCAAGCATATTTAAAAATAATAACGAGACAATTTGCAAAAAGATGTTCTAAAAATGTATGTTTTGTGATTTTGTTTCTTGTTTTAAATGATACTTTGCAAGAAAGTAAAACTATTGTACACACAAATAACTTTCTAAATGTTTCAAAATTCTACAATCACTTCTAATAATTAATAATCATAAGAACAGCAATAATAATAATAATAATATTTTATTATTATTATTATTATTATTATTATTATTATTATTACTGTCATCTCTGTAGGCTGCTTATTGTCAGTTTGATGATGTCAGGCAGTTTTTAAGGGGTCTGTGCGCTGTAGTGAGTGACATAAGGGCCTAATGTCATCAGATATAATGTACGCTGCGTGGCCTCAAAAAAGGAGTGTGGGACAAATTAACCATGCATAGGGATATGTAAAGTCAAGCATATTTAAATAATATTAATAATAATAAGACAATTCGCAAAAATATGTTCTGAAAATGCATGTTTTGTGATTTTGTTTCTTGTTTTAAGATGATTTTACTTCACAAGAAAATAAAACTATTGTACACACAAATAACTTTTTTGAATGTTTCAATTCTACAATCACTTCTTTTAATAATAATAATATTTTATTATTATTATTATTATTACTATTATTATTATGATCATTGCCATCTCTGTTTGGCAGTTTTTAAGGGGTTTGTTTGCTCTGGTGTGAGGGACATAAAGGCCTAATGTCATCAGATAAAATGTACGCTGCGTGGCCTCAAAAAAGAGGTGTGAGACAGATTAACCATGCGTAGGGATATGTAAAGTCAAGCATATTTAAAAAAGAGACCATTCACAAAGATGTTCTGTAAATAATGCGTGTTTTGTGATTTGTTCCCTGTTTGAAGATGATTTTAAGAGCCATGCAAGAAAGTACAATTGCAAAAATCATCCAGAAAAATAACTAGTATTTCTGAATGTTTCAAAATTCTAGAATCACTCCTATTAAAAATAATAATGATACGTTATTATTATCGTTGTCATCTCTGTAAGCTGCTTATTATCAGTTTGACGATGTCAGGCTGTTTTTAAGTGGTCTGTGAGTGAATTTGTGGGTGATGAATGACAAGGTCTAATGTCATCAGACATAATGTAAAGGGGTGTGGGACAGTTTAGCCATGCATAGGGATATGTAAGGTCAAGTTTCATGTATGTAAAAATAAAACAATTCACAAAAAGTGTTCTGTAAATAATGCATGCTTTGTGATTTGTTATTATTATGTAATATTATTATTATTATTATTATTATTATTGCTCAATGTCGTAATAGGCTCGGTCGGTATTTGTACTTGTTTAGGGCAGTTTGTGTTGTTAGACTCTATTGTTTTCACTCTCTGTATTGCCAGCTGTTGTTGCAATCAGGAGTCTGAACCATGCCTTATATTTTAGTTTTTTTCCCCAAAATGCTTAATGCCAAGAAAGGGTTTTTATTTTTATTTTTTTATTTTATTTAACTGCAATCTCAAGGGGAGTGTTTGGGGATCCATGAAAGTGTTGGGAAAAAAAATAATATATTCTTTATTATTTTTGTATATTTTTTTTGTTCATTACACAATTGTATTGGTATTGCTTGAAGTAAAATATTAGCTGAACGTCTTCTGTTGAGTCTGATAAGTTTGCATATTAATGAGGCAGTTTTGCAGAACCTGCCATGGAAAGATCACACTTAAAGGTGTGAAAACAATGTTGCAGAGCATGCCTTATCTGATCAAAGGTTGCAGATAGAGGAAGTATGATTGTTTGTGGCCAATGGAGGACTGGAGAATGATTGACAAGTGCCGAATTTCACTAAACTCCACCTGTTAATATCATCTGCCTATAAAAGTTGGAGTCAAAAAATGAACTTTGTTGCGCACCTGCTGAATGTAACTTTGCATTGCATTGAGGATAACAGAATTCTGTGAATCGAATTATTCATTTGTATCCAATAAATTGTTATGATGTTTGGCATTGAAGAAAAACTCTCCTGACCTTTTTTATTGAACACACATGGAATTGGTTAAATATTCCAACAAAAGTTTAGGGGGAAAAAAAAGATATTATCTGATTAATGAAATATAAAAAGGATGCGTTTTAATATAGAGACATGAAATCAATGTAATCAATTTCATGATATAATAATTCTAAAATAAATGAGATTGAAGTGAATTATCAGAAAATGTATTAATATAATAAATCAAATATAGATCATTATATAATATGAATTATAAAATTATATTTTTTAAGTACCAATAAAATACTTATATTCAGTGTTGGGGATAGTTATTTTAGAAAGTAGTGCATTACAGTATTGAGTTACTCACCAAAAAAATAACTAGTTGCTTTATTTAGTTAATTTTTATGGTTAGTAATGCGTTATATTTTCTTTTGCATTACTTTTTCTGACCTGGCCGAGGCTTGATCTCTTTCAGAACTAGCTGGTGATTAAAAAAAAAAATTCCTTCTTTTTAAAAAAAAAATTTTTTTAGAGGATCTCTGAAATCAACAACACACTCTATAACCTTCACTTACCTTTTAATCTAAAAAGAAAATGTAGGATAATGTTATCTTAGAACTTCCTGACCCCAAAGCTTGCCGTATAGACAGATTAATGGATGTTAAAAGCAATGTGTTTGCTACTTTTATACTTTGTCTTATTAAAAAGTAAAATCACTGTCCATTCAGATAACCCTCTTCTCCTTTTCTTCCATGTGTTCAAGAGAATGTTTCCATCGCAGAAATGTATGACTGCCATTTTCATTTCTTTCTTTTCCTGCATTCTATCATTGCCTGTGGGATTCAACGCGGCTACACTAATTAACTCTTTAAAAAAAAAAATCTAATTACCTAAACTAAAAAGAAACCCACATTACATTTAAAAAAACAACAACAACTCTTAACTCAAATATTATTATTTATTTTTTTGAATAGTAATGCATCGCTTTACTCGTTACTTAGAAAAGTAATATTATTATGTAATTCACGTTATTTGTAAAGGCTGATTTTTACTTCTGCGTCAATCGTACGCCTATGCTCCAGCGCAGCCTTCGTGAGGTCGCATAGCCCTCGCCATGGCTGATGCCGGCACTGACGCACACCTTTGAAAAAATTTAACTACACGTCACAACGATGCGTAGCGTCAAGCTTTGTGATTGGTCGGCTTGGTAGTGCTGACGAGTGTGGGCAGGAACGAGAGCCACGTAAACCCATTGGATTGAGTGTTTAAAAGTGTTGAGTCCCGTGAAGGAGCTCCAGGTGGAAAGTTTTGTTTTGTGTTTACCTTATGATAATAGTTGTTCCACCGGTTCCCAAAAAATGAGCGAGTTTGAGCCACTTGTACATTAAGGTAGCGTTCAGAAAAAACAAAATACCTGCAAAGAAACTGGACACCATGGAACATAAAAACCGACTGCCAGCTAGCATTTCAGAAGTGTTATTGAAGAGCAACACAAACAGCGTGCAGAAGTATAGATGCACGGCAATGTGGGTCACGCAGATCAGTATAAACCAGGCTTAATGCGTTACCCCCAACACTGTTTATATTTATAAATTCTCTTTGTGATGGACAATTATTGTGAAATAAAGAATATATTGCAGTTAATACATTTATATCTGATTATTCAATGCTAGCTTTGACAGCCATGAAACCTTTTCTGGTTATTTTAGGCATGTGTGCGTGCTTGATGTCAGCCAGTTTGAGATCTTTTGCTGTGGACTGCCTGTGTCTGTTTGGTGTCATGTTGTCATAATCTAAGTTTTATATTATAGGTAACATGTTAACATAATTGTATGTTTTATTTTGGTTTTATTTATTTCTTTTTTACATTCACCACATCCCTCCCCAGTCTGAAATCCATTGTAAAGCCGTACACACCGTGAATACCAGCGAAACACCAACATGTGTGTGTATAAAGCAGTCATTATGTTTCAGTACAGTTGGCATAAAATTACCTTCCCTTCAAAGCTCCCAGCCAAACCTTTGAGGTGCTTTTGCATATTTTTACAGTTATTTGTAAAGACCCTTTCAGCAGTATATAAAGTAGATATGCAATCATTTCAATTCCATTTCGCATGAGTCTACACTTCATCGGTTTGTTCTTGTGTATACACCGCTGCTTTTTGCGTCTATGCGTCTCACACACACACACAGTCGACTCTTATCTTCTCTCAATTTTCTCTCTTGTGCAGGTTTTTCTCCAGCCTGTCTGTCTTTCCCTCCGCTCATTCTACAGCTGTCAGTCAAGAGCGTGTGTTCCAGTAACACTCATTTGGGATTCAGCTGATGGTGCGTTTTGATTGGTCCTGCTGTCAAAGTCAAACCCAATGTCAACAGTGCGGTCATGCTCCCTGATTCACATCCGTATGCAACAAACACGCATCTTCTAATAGACTCACATTAGCGTGGCTTCAATTGCATCACCTTGTTTTTGCATTCCCATCTTTGGGTCGTGTGCTGTTATTTGTCCCTTTGTTTTTAGTTGCATCTCTTCTGGGATTAGAGTAAATTGGCCAAAACTGCCCAAACTGGCATGTTTGCAGAAATGTTGTAATAAGGTTCACAGTCCCAATAGATCTGAACTGGAAAAAAAAGAAGGGGAGAAGGTAACCTTGGAAACCGGTGGCGATGTCATATTCCGCTGCTTTTGTTAGCTGACTTACTGACCGTTGTGTGTTATTACATTTCTCAAGTTGAGTAAACTGGCATTAGCTTCATTTTTAATAAGCATAAGATTATTTGTTCTTATAAGCTTAGTTGAAGCGAGGCTCTTAGCTTGCTTGCAGTAAATTGTCAGACCCAGCTATTCTTTATATTTAAAGTGGGTCATTCTTTATATTTAAAGGTTTAAACAAATTTATAAGGACTTGATTTTTAAAAAAATATTTATTATTAAAAGTGATTTAAAACCCCACCACACAACAGCCCCAAATATTATAGATTCAGAGTGTGCCTCACACAGGTGAGTGGGCTTGACAAACCACCTGTAGAAAGCACATTTTCATCTCTGACACTTTAAACAGCACTTGCACCAGTTTTGGACTTTTGCACCAGACATCTTGCAATCACTCCATATATTGTCATCGAACAGTTGTAAGACAACAAATAATAACTTGACTTCTAGCTGATCATTTTGAAAAGTGGCAGAAGGGAGATTTTTCTAATGAATCATCTGATTAACTGCATCCCAATCATCACAAATACTGCAGAAGACCTATTGGAACGTGCATGGACCCAAGTATTTTATAGAAATCAGTCAAGTTTGGTGAAGGAAAAATCATGGTTTGGGATTACATTCAGTATGGGGGCGTGTATGAGATCTGCAGAGTGGATGGCAACATCAACAGCCTGAGGTATCAAGACATTTGTGCTGCCCATTACATTACAAACCACAGGAGAGGGCAAATTCAACAGCAGGATAGCCCTGCTTCTCATAGTCACCAGGCATGAACATTATTAAGCATGTCTGGGGTAAGATGGGTGAGGCATTGAAGATGAATCCAAAGAATCTTGATGAACTCTAGGAGTCCTGCAAGAACGCTTTCTTTGCCATTTCTGATGACTTTATTAATAAGTTATTTGAGTCTTTGCAGAGATGTATGGATGCAGTCCTCCAAGCTCATGGGGAGTCATATACAATAATGATTGTTTTTCCACTGCACCATGACTTTATATTCTATATTGTACATTATTTCTGTTAAGTGACAAGACTTTTGCATAGTCAGCCTAACTCTAATCTAACAGTCTACTTATAGTCTAATGAGAATTAGTTGGCATGTAGATGCTATGTGACTTAAATTCAACAAACGGACCATCAAAATAAAGTGTGACCGACCTTACAGTCCTAATTAAATAATTAAAAATCAAGGCATGATCATATTTTATTTTGGTAAAATAAGCTTAATCTAGAGGCCTTTGCATTTCATATAAGCCACTTCTGATACCAAATGATCAACTAGAAATCAAGTTGTTATTTGTTGTTCCTAAAACTTGGATAAGCAACAATACTTTTGTCAGGTAGTGTATATATATATATATAAAAAACTTGTGCATCTAAACTGCTTCACACAGGTGAGTGGGCTTGACAAATCACCTGCCTCTTCTTAAAAAAAAAAAAAAAAAAAAACTCTCCTCTACTAACCCTTACACTAACACAATTCTCTGAGCACAAGCAGTTCTTTTCTATAATTATAAATTCTTGTGTGTATTGGCGGTTCTTATTTAATCTCTGAATACCTTCTCAATTTTAAGTAGCTTTGGACAAATGCGTCAGCTAAATGACTAAATATACATGTAAAAATATCATGCATGAAAATTGCTGGCTGATGAATGCAGGGAAGGAAACCACAAACTGTTGAAGGAACTTCTGATAAACATTTAAATTCCCTGTTATGCCAAACTTCTGCTGCAGAAATGATCCACAAATTCATGACACTTCACCTCCAACCTTAACTGACTTGTGCACACACTTTGTGTTTAGTCTTTCCTCAGTTTGACAATGGATGTGATGTTTCCCAATGTTTCTTTCACTGAAGTGAACTTTGGAGCAGTTCTCTGTCCACACAACTTGCTCCTTGGTAAAGATGATCAATCCTTATGATTCTTTCAGCTGATAAAGAATTGGTCACTTCAGAGTGGGCTTTAAATGTGCCATAGTATGAAAATCTGTATATACCCAGGCATAGAATTAGTGTAATTAGGCAAATCATTGTATAACGTTGGTTTGTTCTGTAGACAATTGTGTTCACAGGAGGGGCAAATCATTCTGACTTCAACTATGTTAAACCCACAAAAAACACAACTAAACATATAAAAATCTGTCTCTTTTGTAGGGTAGAACTATAATTTAGCCTATTTTTCATACACAATACGTAACTCTGGAGCAAACTAAATGACTCTGGTGGCATTCTCATAGCTAGCAAATAATTTAATCCAATGCGTTTTGTCCTAGGGTAGTAAATGGACATGTAAAAACATTTCAGTCAATTTTTTTCAAGTGAAACATAGTATGAGTGAATTCTATGGCACCTTTATGTTTAATGTTTTTTGAGACAGCAATATACAACTTGTGAAGACAAATGAACTTGCAAGTAATGCTACGGTAGCTGATTATTGAGATGCTCAGCTTTATTCTGTCCTTTCACACTGTCGACTCAAAAACATTGCAGAGATTAGATTCTTTGTTTCCACTGAGGACTTAGAGAGACTTGTTCATGCTTTTATCACCAGCAGGGTGGATTACCGTAATGGACTTATCACCGGCCTCCACGAAGTGCCAGTAAGACAGTTGCAGCTTATCCAGAATGCTGCTGCCAGGATTCTGACCATAACCAGAAAATCCGAGCACATCATACCTGTCCTCAGGTCTTTACATTGGCTCTCTGTTACATTCAGATTTTTAAAGTATTATTACTCGTCTATAAATCACTAAATGGCCTAGGACCTCAATACATAACAGATATGCTCACTGAATCACTCAGATCTTTAGGATCACATAAACTAGAAATTCCAAGAGTTCAGTCAAGCAGGGTGAATCCGCCTTCGGCTACTACACACCCCGCTGCTGGAATCAGCTTCCAGAAATGATCAGATGTGCTCCGACATTAGGCACATTCAAATCAAGACTGCAAACGCATCTGTTTAGCTGTGTCTTTACTTGCTAAGCACGGTGCTACGGCTGACAGATTGCACTTTGTCTCTCTTTTCTTTTTTCATTCCTTTAAAACCTGTTTTAACACATTTTAATCTTCTAAATCATTTTTATTCTCTGTTGTTTTTATTTTCTTATACTTGTTTCTTTTATTCCTGTTTATGTAAAGCAATTAGAATTTTGTATGAAATGTGCTATATAAATACACTTGCCTTGCTTTACCTTGCCACTTGTCTTTTGTGGACGACCAGCCTTTTTGGAGAACTTGAATGCCTCAGTGACATTGTAAAGAAGGAATATTCTAGAAATTACAGATTTGGAACGGTCAACTTCTCTATCTAAACAACCTGCTGATGTCCTTAAAGCAGGGATGTCTAAACTCAGTCCCGAAGTGCTGGTGTCCTGCAAAGTTTAGTTCCATCCCCAATCAGACACACCTGGGCTAGCTAATCATGCTCTTACTAGGCTTTCTAGAAACATCCTTGCAGGTGTGTTGAGGCAAGTTGGAGCTTAAATCTGCAGGTCACCAGCCCTTCAGGACCGAGTTTGGACATGCCTGCCTTAAAGTTTGAGCTGGCCCACTAATGTGCTTTTGCTGGTAAAGAACTAAAGGTGAACACTAAAGCATCCTATTGGGCACTAAACTACATTTGATGGTAATGATGATGGATCTGCTCTGTCCATTCACAAGGTGTCCTATTCACTTTCAAGACTGCCACTTTTTAATAATTTCATGTCCTCTCATCAGCTCAAGTTTTAATATCCCCCTCTGTCAGCTTTACTGGAATAAGAGGAGTGGGTGGGAGACTGGAGGAGGAAAGAATGCAAACCTTTGTCTGCAGACACAACGATGGTGGAGGAGAAAGAAAGCAGCTCTAAATTAGACCCGCCCGCTCACCCCATGTCTTTCTGTCTGTCTCTCTCTCTGTATTGTTGTGTCTGGAAGACGTCAGCAGAGGAGAGGAATCTGGGGAGAGGGAGAGATGGAAAAAGAGAGGGATGGAGAAAGAGATGTCTTTGTCTCATCTCTTAAACATGTCCTGGTGAAAGGGCAGAGAGAGGAGAAACAGGGTCAGGAGGTGACTTTCTCTTTTTCTGCTGTCTCGCTCTCGTTCCATCTTTCTTTTCTCCTTGATGTGATCTTGTTATCATCATGCATTCGGTTCATTTATTAGTTGCTATAAGAGATATTATTTTCCTACAACTCAAGTGGAGGTCATGGGTTCACTGAACTTGCAAAGATTGGATACCTTACAATGTACATAGTTTTTGCATAAATTAAAATCTTTTAAAAATGTAAATATATTAAACCATTTCATTTATAAACCATGTCATTCTCCTTTATGTGGAAAACAGAAGATATTTTCTATTGTCAGTGCTGACCTGGATAATACAACAGTACACGCCTGTTGTTTAAATATTAACTGTTTATAAGTAGTATGACCTTATTTTACATCCCTAATACTACCCAATTTCTAAACTACTACTTGACAAAAGTCCTGTCACCTACCCATTTTTTAGGAACAACAAATAATAACTTGACTTCTAGTTGCTTATTTGGTATCAGAAGTGGCTTTTATGAAAGGCAAAGGCCTCTAGATTACGCTTATTTTACCCAAATAAAATATGATCATGCCTTGATTTTTAATTAGGTCTGACTTTGCTGAGACAAAAGTCTTGTCACTTAACAGAAATAATGTACAGTATAGAATATAAAGTCATGCTGCAGTGGAAAAAGAATTAATATTGACTCCCATGAGTTTGGACGTCTGTATCCATACATCTCTGCAATGACTCAAATAATGTATTAATAAAAATATCTGGAATGGACTTTCAGAGTTCATCAAGGTGGATTCATCAAAGTTCTTTGGATTCATCTTCAATGCCTCCTCCATCTTACCCCAGACATGCTCACTAAAGTTCAAGTCTGGTGACTGGGCAGGCCAATCCTGGAGCACCTTGACCTTCTTTGCTTCCAAGTACTTTGATGTGGAGACTGAAGTATGAAAAGAGCGCTATCCTGCTGAAGAATTTGCCCTCTCCTGTGGTTTGTAATGTAATGGGCAGCACAAGTGTCTTGATACCTCAGGCTGTTGATGTTGCCATCCACTCTGCAGATCTCTCGCACGCCCCCATACTGAATGTAACCGCAAACCATGAATTTTCCTTCACCAAACTTGACTGATTTCTGTGAGAATCTTGAGTCCATGCAGGTTCAAATAGGTCTTCTGCATTATTTGTGATGATTGGGATGCAGTTCAACAGATGATTCATCGGAAAAATTGACCTTCTGCCACTTTTCCAAATGATCAACTTGCAATCATGTTATTATTTTTTTGCTCTTGCAAGTGGAACGATATCAAGACTTTTGCCAGGTAGTGTAAGGGTTAGTTAATGGTTTGTTAAATGCGAGAATTGTACCCTAAAATAGTGACCCAATTTTGTGTCAAATCAACTTTTCTAATGTTGTGATTCTCATCATTACTTTGAAAAACGGAAGGGTTGAAAATGAAAGTAGCTATGCTTTAAAGCACCTATTTTTATTATATGTTTTTGGAATATCAATAACTAAATGCTTAATGAAAATGCCATAATGTGTACAAGTTTTGAAAATGTGCATAAATATATGCACACAACTGAGTAGGATAAACTTTTATCCTTTTACTTTTATCACACATTACGATGAAAACCCATTTACCAAATAAATTAAAGCGTGACTTTATTTCAACATATCAGGTGATTTAAAAAAAAATGGCTCTGTTGTGAGGGCATTAATAAACAAACCAGCAGGCTGGCCACATTGCACAACATCGCATTGTTGTTTTGGTTTTTGGTCTTTTTAAAATCCCTCAGCCAGAGTATGTCATCAAAGTGGTTCAGTACCTCCCAGATCTGATTGGCTGAGCTTCCAAAGAGCGTCTCACACCATTGAAAGTAGCGCACGTTCATTGCGTTTCGTCTTTGTTTTCTGAAGTGTAGGTACTTTGTTATAACAGATAAAAGGTAGCTTCAACTAAAACACCAAAATCTATTTATTGTTTTGATATTTGGCACTAGTTTACAAGGAAATGGAGATTTAGTTCTTTTTGACTCATTGTTTGGAAACGGTTCTTAATTCACAAACATTATGCGATAATTCCAATTTAATTCGTATCTTTGGACGAAAACATAGCTAGTTGTGAATGCTATGGAAACCTGTTCGAAAACATGAGTTTTCCTTTTCAGTTTGGTGATTCTGGCAGCACATAAATTACCCCCCTTAACCTTTAAGTCTGTCTCCCTTCCAGTTACGGTGAATGTGAGTGGCAGACAGATGGAGACCAGGGTCAGGACAGGTTAGATGAAAAGACCTGTGGCTCGTTGTGTTTTCAGTCCGCTGGCCTCTCGGGGACTTGTTTTGTTTATACAGCCGAATCAGCAGCATAAGAGAGTAAGGATTACAGACAGACAGCACTCGACCGTGACAGGATGAGGAGAAAGGAGGTATCGGAGTCTTAAACCCCAGATATACACACATATTAAACTCCAAATATGATCGGACTCTTTTTAAAGACTATCTTTATTGCAGCAGTGTCTTTTGTCCTTCGAATTTGCTCTTTCCTTGTCAAACAGATGTTCCGATGCCGTGATTAACTGTCTGGAGAGCGAGAGAGAGGATTCATTCTCAGGTTATTGTATCACTTGTCCTTTCTGTGTGGTGTTTATAGACAGTTCTTTTCAGAATGAGAGAGCCTGTGGTATCAGGAACGAGGCCAAGGAGAAGAGTTGAT
>CAIGQQ010038184.1:1883046-1909162 GCA_903798035.1 Danio albolineatus
CCCTCGCTCTCTCGGGACCCCTCACGTATATTGACCTGCGGGGAGATCGGAGAGAGATCATGCTGTCCGTACTTGCACTGACCTCCGTGGTGCTCTTGGGCTTAGGTAAATACATTTCATCATTCTTGTGTTATTTTGCAACAAGATGGCGAACAAATTACTTTAAACCAAAATAGCCAGAAAAAGAAAATACTGATTTTTTTATTACTTTTGCTTCTGTTTTGAATTCTTTTATGTTCAGACCCACCTGTGGTTTGTACACCTTGTGCATACCTGTTTAGAACAGGTCAGGTTTGACAGATGAAGATAAATTGGAATAAAAACACAATCCTTTCCTAAATCTTAACTGTTATATTCTGATTTACATAGAATGTGTCGTTTTTCTTCTCCTTTTTTTTCCTAAATAATTTACAAAGATGCTCACTAGATACAATTACAGTATAAGGGTAAGCACTAAAACAGGCCTTTTTTATCAAGGGGTGTGCAATTATTTAATCAAAAATATAATAGAACTGAAATTTTGTATATTATTTTGCATGTAAATATATATAAAAACGTTTTTCAGATGTGTTTAAATGTGTAATTCATTCTTGAGATTCAAAGTTGATTTTTGTGCATAATTATTAGTTTTTTTCACAAAATACTTCAGAAATCATTCTAATATGCTGATTTGCTGCTTATTTTTGATCAATTAATATTGGTACTCAGTCATTAATAATGGTTCTAATTATAATTAATGCAAAAATATTTTTTTCTCCTACATATTTTAGTTGAATCCACATTTCTGCTTTACATTGGCGTTTTTCTGTGAATATTGGTCACCTCATTTTAAGCTGTCCCTGTTACATGGCTGAGTAATATGAATTAATTACATGTACTAACTATATGGTTAGGGTTAGAATGCGGGTTAGGTGTAGGGTTAGTTGCATGTGATTATGCATAATTAATTGATGTGACAAGTACACAGAATAACAACACCTTAAAGTAAATTGTTAGCAAATACTTTAGCGCTAAAGCGATTCACAGACTTCACTATTGACTTTGCACATTTCACATCTGTCAGTTGTTGTTTTTTTAGCGCAATGTACCCTCTGGTCAAAAGTTTGGAGTCAGTAGGATTTTGAAATGTTTTAAAATAAGCTTCTCCTGCTCACCAAGGCTGCATTTATTTAATCAAAAATACAGTATGAATAATAAAATTATGAAATGTTCTTGCACGATAAAATAACTGTTTAAAAATAGTTTAGAATTTAATTTAATAATTTATTCTAGTGATTTTAATGATGAATTTTCAGCTTAATTACTCCAGTTTTCAGAGTCACATGATCCTTCAGAAATCACTCTAATATTTATTATTATTATTATTATTATTGGTAATAGTAATAAAAGCAATAATGACTGGAGTAATAATTTAATTTGAAACTACATACAATAAGAAAGCAGTTATAAAAACTAAAAAGAAAGTAATAAATATAAGTAATAAATATTTAACAATTTTTTACATTTAAAAAATGCCGCCTTGATGAAAAAAAGAAAAAAAAAACTGACCCCAAACTTGTGACCCGTAGTGTATGTCCTCGTGTAAGCTAATAATCCTCACTCTGTGTGTTTGTATCCTCCAGCCTCTCAGAGCACGGCTATAGTGGTGTACACAAGCCAGGAGAGACATGTAATGGTGGGCACAGATATCAGACTGTCCTGCTCTTTCTTCTCCTGGCACTGGACTTCTGAAGACGTGTCCTTCACATGGAGTTACCGTGCAGATAGGGCTAAGGACAGCATCACGGTGCGTAGAAACACACACACACACATGGAAACTCACTGTTAACACACCCCTTCACCTTTCTATTCTAAAAAAGTATTTTCCACTTCATCCAGAAACTCAGCTTTGTCTAAATTAAAGCACTATTATTGAATATTTTAGGATGGAGCACATACAGTATGTTACGAGTTTAAGATGTTTAAGTGGGATGCTGGAACATTTAGGTGAGACTGATGTAATGAGTGCGACAGATCAAGGATGAGGCAGGAATCAAATCAAGATTTAAGCTCTTTACTTCATGGATTAAACAATAAGTAACAATAATTAATGGGGGAAAAGAAATAGATATTTACAATATTATCTTTAAAACGAAACGAATGAGTGTAAGCCAAATCAAAGAAATTAACAAAACAAAACAATCCTTAAATCTAAAGTCTAAACTAGGCGACAAAATATAAATAATGAAAAATAAACCCGACATCTTCAGTGTATACGACACTCGATCTAAACTAATTACACTACAAAACTCAAAACACTCGAACTAATCTAACAAAACTCAATCTAACTAAACAAACCTGAGAAAACAAACATACCACGAAGGTCATAGATTCAGTTTAGAATCACACAATCATCAAATCATTTTACTTAAAGCTAACGAAGTTTACAAGTAAACTCGAATTACCACACTAGACTGAGATAAATCACAACAAAGCCGAAGCACAAACACCAAGATTGCGTGGAGCACAAAAGGTACGCCGAGGCAGAGCGCACACTACACACTGGTCTGTCCGAGCTTTAAATCATGTGTCCATCGTGTCCAGGGATTGGTGGAACTGGCACTGCCATAATGATGATTGACATACAGAACTGGACCAATAAGAACCTGAAGGTGGAGTAGGAAACGAAGAGGATGAGAAAAAACACACACACACACAAAAACTAACATCGAACATAACAAGTAATATAGGGAGATGTTTGGAAGAATGTTTACACTGCAAAAAATATTTCCATATTTAGTGATTTACAAGAGTTTTTTGTTTATTTACGGTTGCCAATTGCATTATGGGATGTTGATCTCTGCTCTGTTGATTTGATTAACTCTACAGTTTAACAAAGTGACTTTTATTGATATTTTAGTAGTTTGAAATAGTATAATTTATATAATATAGATGGAAATAAGTCTGTAAAATGACAGAAAATGTGCTGAAAGTTTATTACAAGATTTTTATACTGTAATATACAACAACAATCCAGATAATATATCACTTTAAAATACTTAATGTTAATAAAAGTCACTTTATCGAACTTTTCAGGGTTAAAATATAAAGCATCAATAAATGGGGAAAAATAAAAACATGTCACAAAATACAGAAAACTGCTAATTTAAGGATATTTTTACAGTGTGAGCTCGCTTTTTCATCCTTCTTGTGTTTATTAATGAAGAGAAAGTCATTTAAACAACATGAGTGAAATACAATAGAGTGAAATAACATGAGTGAAATACAATATATGAATCGTTATGTACACAAAGACACACTTGGATGCATTTAAAAGCAGATTAATTGCACTTATTTATTTGTGATTGTAGCATTCATGTATTAAATGTTGCAATTATTTCTGAATATTACAGCAAACAAGATATTTTGACCACATCATTTTCACATCACTGAAGTATTTGACTGGATGCTTTATTGTAGGTCTGCATTTCTAAATATCTCCAAAGAAAATTAAAAAGCCAAAGCTTTCCTGAGAGCAACTACTTTAATTTCTCAGCACTTAATACGTACTTGAATTTGTAATTACAGAATGAAGCCTCGTATTATTAACATTGTGTGATTGGCATTTCACTAAACCTGGTAAAAGGTGTGTGCACTGGTAGTGTAACTCAGATATCTGTGTGAAAACATCCCCACCCCTTGGAAATAATATCCATGTGCCTGTGTGGTTTGTAGAGATAATTACCATGCAAATAGAAATATTTGGTCCTTGTGGGTGTAGTTCTGCTTTCTCGATTGTACCGTGCCATGCAAGCCAGCTGCATTCATTTGTGGATGCTTGTTCAGACTGGTGATTCTGGAAATTAAAAATAGCATTGTATTTGTTACGCAGAGGAACACAGTGGTTCGATTAGCATGAATTAGTTTGATTTGCAGTTTAGTAACTATTTTATGTAGTTCTGCTGCTGTATTTGTTTTTGATACACTCATAAAAATAATATTATATAATTTTATACAGTTGAAGTCAAATTATTAGGCATCCTGTGACTTTTTATTTCCTTTTTTTATATATTTATATATTTCCCAAATTATGATTAACAGAAAATGGAATTTTTCACAGTATTTCCTATAATTTTCGGTCACACTTTACAATGAGGTTCGTTAGTTAATGTTAATTAATGCATTTACTAACATGAACAAACAATGAACAATACATTTACTACAGTATTTGTTCATGTTAGTTAACATTAGTTCATGAAAATACAGTTGTTCGTTGTTAGTTCATGTTAACTCACGGTGCATTAACTAATGTTAACAAGCATAGACTTGGATGTTAATAACGCATTAATAAATGTTCAATTATGATTAATAAATGCTGTTCAAGTCTTGTTCATGTTAGTAAATGCATTAACTAATGAACCTTATTGTAAAGTGTTAAATTTTTTTCTTCTGGAGATTTTCTTCTGGAGATTCTTGTTTTATTTAGGCTAGAATAAAAGCTTAAATTTTTTATGTTATTAATATTACTAGCCCCCTTAAGCATATTTTTTTTGGGTGATTGGCTACAGAAAACCCCTTGTTATACAATGATTTGCCTAATTACCTTAACTTTCCTAATTAATCTAACTAACCTAGTAAGCCTTTAAATTGCACTTTAGGCTGAATACTAGCATCTTGGAAAATATCTCGAAACATTTTATGTGCTGTCATCATGGCAAAGATAAAATATATTAGTTATTAGAAATGATTTGTTAAAACTATTATGTTTAGAAATGTGTTGATGACTTTTCTTTCCATTAAACAGAACTTATGGGGGAAAATAACAGTGGGGGCTTATAATTCAGGAGGGCTAATAATTGAGACTTCAACTGTTTGTGACCCTGGATAAAAAAACAAGGGTCAATTTTTGAAAAACTGAGATTTATACATTTCCCAAAATCTGCTAAAGGTTTTCCATTGGTGTATGGTTTGCTAGGATGGGACAATATTTGGCTATGATTTGAAAATGTAAAATCTGAGAGGTTAAAAAAAAAATCTAAATGCAGAGAAAATCAAGTTGTCAAAATTAATTTCTTAGCAATGCATATTACTGATTAAAAATATTTTTTTTATTTATTTACTGATGTAACTTCTCTAAATGTTTTCACAGAACACGATCTTTACTTAATATTCTAATGTTTTGTGCCATCAGAAATATTTTTGGCTCATACAGTGTTGTTTTTATGGAGCCAGATCAGTCTCAAAAATAATACATTTACAAAATAAAATTCATACATCCACGACACAATTAACACGTACAAAATCAAATTCATAAGTTTCTATTTAAAAGTACGCAAATCCAATTCGTAAATTTGAAACACAATTGAAAAATACGCCAATTCAGTTCATAATACCAAACACGATTCATTCATTCATTCATTCATTTTCTTTTCGGCTTAGTCCCTTTATTAATCCGGGGTCGCCACAGCGGAATGAACCGCCAACTTATCCGGCATTTGTTTTACACAGCGGATGCCCTTCCAGCCACAACCCATCTCTGGGAAACACATTCATACATTCTCATTCACACACATACACTATGGACAATTTAGCTTACCCAATTCACCTGTACTGCATGTCTTTGGACTGTGGGGGAAACCGGAGCACCCGGAGGAAACCCACGCAACCACGGGGAGAACATGCAAACTCCACACAGAAATGCCAACTGGCCCAACCGGGACCTGCCCCAACCGGGGATCGAACCAGCGACCTTCTTGCTGTGAGGCAAACGTGCTACTCACGCGCCACCGTGGCGCCCCTAAACACGATTCAAAAATATGCAAATCCGATTTGTAAATTTAAAAATATGCAAATCCAATTTGTAAGTTCGTAACACGATTAATAATTATGCAAATATTAAAATAATGAAAATTCATTTGGTGAAAATGTTTATGATTTTTACTTGTGAATTTCTGAATTGTGTGTTTACAAAGTGACAAATAGATTTTGCAAATGTGAATTGTGCTGAATTTTATTTTGTATTTTTATTTTTTTGAGACTGATCTAGCTCCATAATTTTTAGCTGCTCCGAAAAATACACCCATGCAACATATGACTGGTTTTGTGGTCCAAAGTCACGTATGTAATTATAAAAACAGGTTTTCTGTCATCTGTTATGCAGATTTTCCATTATACACGTGGAGAACCCTATTTAGATAATAAAGGCCCATTCCAGAACCGCATGGAGTTTGTGGGAAACCCCAGTCGCCGTGACGGTTCTATCCTGATCAAGAACCTTGATTTCGGAGACAATGGAACCTTCACCTGTGACGCCAAGAACCCACCTGACATCGTCGGCAGCGCCTCAACCGTTCGTCTGCTGGTTTATGAGAAGGGTAACGGATCACTATGAGTTTTCTATAACCAAAAAAAAAAGTGTTTTGCAGAGAAACACATTACAAGAAAGTCACTTGGGGTTCCTCTTTTGCTTTTCTGCTCAAACTATTAAGACTGCTTTTTGCCTTTAGGTCCATCTTATTCCAAGGTGGCTTACAAAACCTGCAAGATCATATGGTTGGAGATGAAAGTTTGCAGCTAATGGAAGCGCAAAGTAACAGTAAAGCAGAGACCTGAGTGGTTTCCTTGTGTAGTTCCGTGAGCACGATTTCTGTGAAAAATAGCCACCGTTGGATCCAAATGCCTCACACAGAGCCTAATTCATCACATAAATGCTTTTGTGCACAGGTGTTTTTGATTTTCCTCTTTATTTTCCTTTTAAAACGTAGCTTTAACTTCTCAGTGAGGTGTGCTGGATTATTCTGGCTTGTTTGGAAGGGTAAAAATGAGAACACTTCCAGGAGGACATTTACAGTACTGTTCATAAAGACTGAGTTCCACACAATTCCTTCCCAACACAAATTGATTAGGTTAACTTAATTGTTTTTCACAAATTTAAGTGGACTGTACATAAAACAATTAAGTTGTCCCAAAAAAAAAAAACACTAAAACACTCAAGAATTGTTGCGTTTCATCTCATTTTAAATAAGTACAGTTGAAGTCATAATTTTTAGCCCTCCTGTGATGTTTAAAAGAGAAATGTTTCACAGTATTTCCATAATATTTTTTCTTCTGGAGAAAGTCCTACTTGTTTTATTTTGGATAGAATAAAAGCATTTAAAAAAACAAAACAAAAACAAATTTAAGGTCAAAATTATTAGCCCACTTAAGCAATATTTTTTTCAGTTGTCTACAGAACAAACTACTGTTATCCAGTAGCTATGTTTTCATCCACAGATTCTAATTAAATTGATACACAAAACTGGAATATCGTATATAAGACATGCGAACAAAGCAGCGTTTCCATCCAAGTAGTCAAAGAG
The DNA here is from genome assembly GCA_903798035.1 of Danio albolineatus. NCBI lineage: Eukaryota > Metazoa > Chordata > Actinopteri > Cypriniformes > Danionidae > Danio > Danio albolineatus. The sequence continues at coordinate 1,890,384 of CAIGQQ010038184.1, forward strand.
AACAAAATCATCCCTTCCTGATTAACTGGTGCCAAATATCAAAAGTAAAAACAGAATTTGCTGCGTCAGTCTTTATTTATTTAATAAATGACTTTCCTCTCAGAAAACGTGGAGCACAGATGCTCTCGACAGTTCTGGAGATAATTAATAATTTTGAAACACTAATACTGAAATCATTGAGGCATTTTACAATGACCAAAACGACATTTCAGATGTTTAACAATGTGCTCAGCCTGCTGGTTTGTCCATTCACTCACATTTTTGTCATCACATGATCTCTATGGGATGAATTTAGTATCAATATTATTTGCAAATGCACGCGCTGTCATCCACGTGCTCTATTAATGTTGTATATGCAATTTTACATCCACAAACGAATAACTTTCCACCTGAGTCTGTGAATTTAAGATTTGCACAAACAAAAACATGTTCACGAAAACAAATATTATGTTTTGCATTCATACATCTTAATTTACATGCGTGAAAAGGAAGTTTTGCATTTGCGGATCAGGTGGCGCGCGTGTGTGAATTGATTTTTTGTTTGAATCTATACTGCCGGCTTCGTTTGAATTTTGAGACTAATTTCACGCAGTTTGTCGGCAAATCCACGCGCGCGCAACTCTTGATCTGCGCGCAAGTCTTGATCCACGCACAAATGTACTAATGCAGTTTAACCAGTGACCCCAAGATGGCAATCTCACCATTACAGAGCAGGCCACGTCCACAGTTTTTATAATGTTTTATAACCTAACGACCTGTAAAAGCCAGCGAAGTTACAAAAATGGATATCACGATGCATCAGCTGGATGAATGGCTGTATATGGGTATTCTGACACTCTATGCCTGCGTGAGGTCAACATTAAACCACTAGAAAGTCAAATCTCCTTTCAGGAGCACATTATAACATTCAGTATAGGTTTAAATGGTGACGTCCTATGCTTCCATTTTTTGGGTTTATGATTGATAGAAAATTTTAAAGAAAGGTTATAAATACTTCACCCTAAGGGAATATTTCTGTCCTTACCGAAACATGTAGGAAATAGGCTTTATTTGTATCTTTCTTATTTTAATAAATGCATGCAAACACACTGTGTTGTCTTATTCTGGCAATAACTTTCAGGGGTGGGCAAACTACATTGAAGTGTATTTTAAAATAAAATACCAAATACCTAAATTTTACGTGTATCAAAATAAACTGCAAAATACAGCAGCCACAACATGTATGACAATAAAAGACTGTATTTTGTATTTTTTAAATATTACAAAATACTTTTACATGGTGGTATAACATTTCTTCACTAACCTTCTATCAATAGGCATATTCGGTAAATATTAGTGAAGTAAACAGCAACAGCGTTTCTCTGAGCAAGCTTAAGTCAGCTTCTCTGCCACCTCATTCACCTCTACTCCTGTACAAATATTTGTTGCTCTTTGATTTTAGTATACATTTTGTACAAATTTCATACAGAAAGTCCCGTCTTGAAGACGTTCTCTTTAATCCCTGCAAAAACCATCTAATGCAGATAATGAGTTGAAACAGTATCTCTTCATTGTGTTTCCAGCATTGTAATTGCCCCATCTCTTAACAGTCTCATATTTTAAAAGGGTGATATATAAAGAGGTTATTTTCATTATTTGTTCACATATTTTTTAAAATAAATCTTGTTTTTTTGCAAATGATTCCTCAGTTAATCTTCAAAATCTTCTTTAATGTAAAAACATGATTTCTGAAAACTACAAAAATTTCCAGTTTCAGTCATTTCCATAAATCATGCTTTTTTGTGTACTTGTGTGTACTCTTCAATGCACAACATAAAACATAATATCTGTTTTTGCATATAAACTCTTCATATACATGCTGCACTTCAATACAATACACTTCAATGTAGTTTGCCCACCCCTGAAAGTTATTGCCAGAATAAGACAACACAGTGTGTTTGCATGCATTTATTAAAATAAGAAAGATACAAATAAAGCCTATTTCCTACATGTTTCGGTAAGGACAGAAATATTCCCTTAGGGTGAAGTATTTATAACCTTTCTTTAAAATTTTCTATCAATCATAAACCCAAAAAAATGGAAGCATAGGACGTCACCATTTAAACCTATACTGAATGTTATAATGTGCTCCTGAAAGGAGATTTGACTTTCTAGTGGTTTAATGTTGACCTCACGCAGGCATAGAGTGTCAGAATACCCATATACAGCCATTCATCCAGCTGATGCATCGTGATATCCATTTTTGTAACTTCGCTGGCTTTTACAGGTCGTTAGGTTATAAAACATTATAAAAACTGTGGACGTGGCCTGCTCTGTAATGGTGAGATTGCCATCTAGGGGTCACTGGTTAAACTGCATTAGTACATTTGTGCGTGGATCAAGAGTTGCGCGCAGATCAAGAGTTGCGCGCGCGTGGATTTGCCGACAAACTGCGTGAAATTAGTCTCAAAATTCAAACGAAGCCGGCAGTATAGATTCAAACAAAAAATCAATTCACACACGCGCGCCACCTGATCCGCAAATGCAAAACTTCCTTTTCACGCATGCAAATTAAGATGTATGAATGCAAAACATAATATTTGTTTTCGTGAACATGTTTTTGTTTGTGCAAATCTTAAATTCACAGACTCAGGTGGAAAGTTATTCGTTTGTGGATTTAAAATTGCATATACAACATTAATAGAGCACGTGGATGACAGCGCGTGCATTTGCAAATAATATTGATACTAAATTCATCCCATAGATCTCTTATAACAAAATTACATTACTTTTTTTAATGCGCATACTGGAATTTGTTTGGTAAAAGTGTTTCCATCGTAGCTTATGCACATCTTTTCTGAACAAATAAAGTTTATACTACCCAGTTATGTGCATACTTTTTTAATGCGCATTTTCAAAATGTATGCGCATCTTGGCGTTTCGATCTGTTTTTAATAAAATAGGTGGATGGAAATGTAGCAACAAAGCTTCGACACTGTCTTAGTTGATGTAAATTTTAGTTGAGTTTTAGTTTGTTTTTTTAATGGTTTTGTACGTTTTAGTTTAGTTTTATTTTGTGATCAAAATTCTGTTTATTTTTAATATGTTTAGTTTGAGTTTTAGCTTTAGTAATTATAGTTTAACATACGTTTAGTTTAATTTTTTGTAATTTAACAGAGTTAACAGAAGGCATCCAGTGTCGACCAGAGCAAAGTTTAGTGTTTGTACAGTTTAAATTAACAACTTAAACGAATTAAAGTAAAAGTAATTCAGAATTCAGACAATGTCTTCATATTAAAGATTATATGACAGACAAAAAAAATTATGGTTAGCGCCATCTACTGGTATTTCTCTTAACAACAGCCGCAATGGTCCGATTTTCTGCCACAAAACGAGTGTTTATTAATTCATAGTTTTTTTATGGGCATAAAAATAGGTGGATGGAAACTTAGCTAATGACTTGCCTAATTACCCTAACTTGCCTAATTAACCTATAGTTAAGCTTTTAAATGGCACTTTACACTGAATACTAGTGTCTTGATAAACATTTTACAGTACAATATTATGAAAAATAAAAGAAATCAGGTAAAGTTGGTTAACTTTAACTTTATTTGTCCCCGTAGGGAAATTTCATTTGCGGCATACACTCACAGAGACCTCTGGCATTTCACATTTGGCATATATATGTGTATATAAATAGATCATTTAAGAACATGGAGCACCTACTTTAAATAAATATCCTACTAGCCATCAACTGAGGGCTGAGAACTGAGAACTTAATCGCTTGGGGTATAAATGATCATCTTTTTCTATTTCTTACACACCTGGGCACACAATATCGGCGACCTGATGGTAACAATTGGAAGGTGTTTGATAAAGGGTGTCCTTCATCATTGACAACCATATTATGATTAACTAAACTATTATGTTTGGAAATGTGTTGAAAAAAAATCTTTGTTAAACAGAAATTGGGTAGAAATATACAGGGGGGCTAATAATTCAGGAGGGCTAATAATTCTGACTTCAACTGTAGTTTGACCGAGCACCAAAAATATTTTTTTGAGTGTTGATTGATTATTGGGGTTATCAATCAGTGAAATAGGTTTAAAAATGTCCCATCACATAATACAAGTGCATTAGAAAAAATATGATCAGTAAAAACTGTGAGGTGTGTAATCTGCAGACCTCAACGCTCCTCACCTTATATTCTCTCTTTTCCTCTCAGTTCCGGTGCAGGCTGGTGTGATAACGGGCACCATTATTGGCGTAGTGTTGGGACTGCTGATCCTCGTTGTGGCAATTTACTATCTGATGCGCTTCCTGGTGGCCAGACGGGTGTTCAGCTTGAGCATGAGGTCAGTCTGGGAGCATCTGCTTCCTCGAGCTCGACCCGAACCTCTGCCTGGCCTTGACACACACGCTCCTATACACACACACACTCTTACCAAGAAACAGCCCAGATCTCCTGTAGCCACACACTCACCCAAAAGCACACGCATCACGAGCGAGGCATTGACGAAAGCCCCAATCAAACCACAGGGCAGTAAGTCACCAATTCTTGCTTAGCTGAATGGTAGAATGTAGCTTATTTGACCAAGAGTTTGTTTTGATTTTATTTGCCAGTTATCAGTGGGTGTAAAATTTAAAATCTAATAAAATCTGACACTTTCGAAAAACTCCTTCACAAACCTTAGCGAGTTATTCGGTTCGAGTGAAATTAGTTATTGTTTCGATACTGTTTTAGTTGATGTAAATGTCAGTTGAGTTTTAGTTCGTTTCTTTAATGTTTTTTTCTGTTTCAGTTTAGTTTTTATTTTGTGAACAAATTTCTGTTTAGTTTTAATATGTTTAGTTTCAGTTTTATTAATTTTAGTTTAACAGTTAACAGAAGGCGTCCAGTGTCGACCAGAGCAAAGTTTAGTGTTTGTACAGTTTACATTAACAACTTAAACGAATTAAAGTAAAATTTATTTAGAATTTAGACAAATGTCTTCATATTAAAGATTATATATGTAGCTAACCATAAATTTGTTTGTCTGTTCAAGCACCATCTACTGGTATTTCTCTTAACAACCGCAGGACTTTTTTTGTGCCACAGAACGAGTGCTTATTCAGTCTGAAATTTATTAATTTTGCTAATTATTTTATTTCAGTTTGTTTTTCAGTGACCATTATTAGTTTTAGTGACCATGGGAGTAAAATTAAAAATCTAATAAAAATCTGGCACTTTTAAAAAAACTTGGTTCGAGTGAAATTAGTTATTTTGACACGGTTTTAGTTGCTGTAAATTTCAGTTAGTTTTAGTTCGTTTCTTTAATGGTTTTGTACGTTTCAGTTTAGTTTTTATTTTGTGAACAAATTTCTATTTAGTTTTAATACGTTTAGTTTCAGTTTTAGTAATTCTAGTTTAACAGAGTTAACAAAAGACGTCCAGTGTCAACCAGAGCAAAGTTAAGTGTTTGTAGAGTTTACATCAACAACTTAAAAAAATTAAAGTAAAAGTTGTTCAGAATTCAGACAAATATCTTCATATTAAAGATTATATAAGTAGCTAACCATAAATTTGTTCGTCTGTTAAAGCGCCATCTACTGGTGTTTACATTTACAGATACTTTTTTATGCACGCTGTAAAATTGTATGCGCATCTTGGCGTTTCCATTATCAGTTTTTTTATGCGCATATCCAAAATGCGCATAAAAATAGGTGGATGGAAACAGCGACATATCGTCGACACTGTTGTAGCTGATGTAAATTTCAGTTGAGTTTTAGTTTGTCTCTTTAATGGTTTTGTGCGTTTTAGTTTAGTTTTTATTTTGTGAACAAATTTCTGTTTAGTTTTAATATGTTTAGTTTGAGTTTTAGCTTTGGTAATTTTAGTTTAACAGTTAACAGTAGACGTCCAGTGTCGACCAGAGGAAAGTTTAGTGTTTGTACAGTTTACATTAACAACTTAAACGAATTAAAGTAAAAGTTATTCAGAATTTAGACAAATGTCTTCATATTAAAGATTATATTTGTAACTAACCATAAATTTGTTTGTCTGTTTAAGCGCCATCTACTGGTTTTTCTCTTAACAACTGCAAGACATTTTTTTTGTGCCACAGAACGAGCGCTTATTAATTTAGAAAATTATAAATTTTGCTAATCATTTTATTTCAGTTTGTTTTTCAATGACCATTATTAGTTTTAGTGATTATGGGAGTAAAATTAAAAATCTAATAAAAATCTGACACTTTCAAAAATCTCGGTTCGAGTTGAATTAGTTATTATTTCGACACTGTTTTAGTTGATGTAAATTTCAGTTGAGTTAGTTTCTGTAATGGTTTTGTACATTTTTATTTAGTTTTCATTTTGTGAACAAATTTCTGTTTAGTTTTAATACGTTTAGTTTTAGTTTTAGTAATTCTCGTTTAACAGAGTTAAGATGTCCAGTGTCGACCAGAGCAAAGTTTATTCTTTGTACAGTTTACATCAATAACTTAGACGAATTAAAGTAAAAGTTGTTCAGAATAGGTGGATAGAAAGAGCGACATATCGTCAACACTGTTTTAGCTGATGTAAATTTCAGTTGAGTTTTAGTTTGTTTCTTTAATGGTTTTGTGCATTTTAGTTTTTATTTTGTGAACAAATTTCTGTTTAGTTTTAATATGTTTAGTTTGAGTTTTAGCTTTGGTAATTTTAGTTTAACAGTTAACAGTAGACGTCCAGTCTCGACCAGAGCAAAGTTTAGTGTTTGTACAGGTTACATTAACAACTTAAATTAATTAAAGTTACTCAGAATTCAGACAAATGTCTTCATATTAATTTTTTATATATGTAGCTAACCATATGTTTGTTCGTCTGTTAAAGCGCCATCTACTGATATTTCTCTTAACAACTGCAGGTCAGATTTTCTGCCACAGAACAAGTGCTTATCCAGACTGAAAATTATTAATTTTGCTAATTTTTTAATTTCAGTTTGTTTTTCAGTGACCATTATTAGTTTTACACTTATTGTTAATTTGTTGTGTTTAACTACTTGTTAAATGTTTTGACTGATCGTTTTAGTTTCCATTTACAAAATTAACTGTTTCGACCCAGTGATTTAGATCACACATCAGTCTAATAATCTTAGTTAATGAGGATTTGTTTTGTAAAAATAATGAAATATTTAGAAATTAAAATGGTTCTCCAATAGGGGGCGATAACTGTGAACCCATGAACCAGTTTCTATGGCTTAGTTTACACCTGAATGTTTGTTTTAAACTGTCCCATTCAGAAGTGCTCATCCCTATGCCCTAATCCCTATCAAAGGGTTTACTCTCAGGAGTGACAGCTTCGAAAGTATTAGAGCACAGTGCACCAAACAATTTCCCTGTGCAAAGGATCATGTGGACCTAAAGTGTCCATCAGTTGTGCCTTTTGAAATAATCTAAAAGAGCCCCTCGAAGTGGCCAGTTTTAAGCCCTTTGTTTTGGATCGACGCTTCAATTTAACAGCCATGATTGTTTCCTGTAGTTGTAAGGCTTGTAAGGGTGATATATTCCATTTGAAATGCACTGCTAGCTTATTTCACAATATTAGGTCACACCGGTGTAAACAGGGTCTGAAACGTTTTGTTAAAAGCTTTCAAACACCCACAACAGACTAGTCACCCTTCGCCTACTGACCTAATTCTGAAACAGTTGTTTGGATTTGTTGTTGAAACCAATTAAGCCAAAAAAATAGAAAAGCCCAGAGTTCACTGAATTCTAACACAAACTCCAGTTTTATCAAAAAGCCTTGCTTCTCTCCAGCTTCCATTGTCTCCCTTCATGTTGCTTATTTCACAATATTACAACAAAAAAGACCAGAAAAAAGCATACATCAGTCACCTATAGACCCTCCTCTCAGGAAAGTGGACATAAGAGACTAAATTACACAGCAGTTGTAAATGGGAATTTCTCTCCCGTACATATGATCTTCATAGCGGGTGTCAACAGAGACTAGAGGACACCCAGCTAACAAGCAGTCCTCCATCCAGCAGATGGCTGCGTTGTTCATGCAAATCTTTGTATTTTTGTTTCCCTTAGCAAACATGGCAAGAAAGGCAAAGGAAAAGAAGGATCACAGCAAAAACAGGCAAGTGCTCACCTGCCTCCACCCTAGACACGCAAACAAACACACACAAAGACACACAAAAAACACACACAAGCTTGCTAGTTTCTTTCACTTGTTCTGTTAAAGTTCTCCTGTCCTCCACTGCTCTCCTCCCTCTTTTCTCTATTGTTAGTTTTTAGTTAGGTTTTAGTTTTATTTATATATACAGCAAAAAGCAGTAATGTGAAATGTTATATTAATATTAACTTAAATTTAATATATTTTAAAATGCAAGTTATTTGTGTGACGCAAAGCTGAATTTTCAGCATCATTTCTTGTCTCATGTGATCCTTCAAAAAATCTAAATATTTCAAGAAATATTTAGCATTATCAAGTGAATTTTTGTAGTTATTATTATTATCATTATTATTATTATTATTATTATTATTATTGTGGAAACTGTTATATAATACCATTAACAAGATTTTCTGTTTTTATTTTTATAAATTGAAAATTGTTTGATGGTTTCCACAATATTAAGCAGCAAAAACTGTTTCCAAAATGTACAATTAATAATAAAAAATATTTATATTTGTAACAATAATAAACATGATTAAACTTCAATAAAACTAAAGTAATGGTTGCTGAAAATTCAGTTTTGCAAGCACAGGAATAAATAATAATTCAGTTTATAATTTAAATGTAAACAATTTATAATTCTATAATAAACTGAAATAAATAATAGATATATTAATATATCTAATAATTATATAAATATCATAATATCTATTAGAATTGTTTTATCGACAAAATTTTCATAAAAAATAAACCAGTTACAAAAATAATAATAATCATCTAAAATCGTCAAATAAACCTTTTTAAAATAACAAATACAAAATATAACCTAACGAAACAATAAATATTATATAATTTAAATAAAAATCAGTACTACATAAAGGTCAAATGCATGGCAGGTGAAATTCCAGGTAAAACTAAATCTACCTCAGTGTTTGTGCTCCTGTCTCCATGCCAGTTTTAACCATATTTGTAATCCAGTACCAGTCATCAAAAATAAAAGCAGAGGAGATTTAAGATGTAGCAATAGTGTCAAGGTAACTTATTGTAAGGATGCATTCTTATTTGTTGACTGAGTTTAAGCTGTGTAAATAGCGCAGAGGTAGACAGTTGAAGTCAAATTGATTTGCCCTCCTGTGATTTATTTCTATTTTTTTTTCAAATATTTCCCAAATTGTTTAACAGAGCAAGGAATTTTCTAGTTCCTATAATATTTTTTCTTCTGGAGAATTTCTTACTTTTTTAATTCAGCTAGAATAAAGCAGTTTTTAATATTTTAAACCATTTTAAGGTCAATATTATTAATCTCCTTAAGCTATGTTTTTTCGATGGTCTACAGAACAAACTGTCATTATACATAATTTGCCTAATTAACCTAGTTAAGCCTTTAAATGTCACTTTAAGCTGAATACTAGTATGTTGAAAAATATCTAGTGAAATATTATATACTGTCATCATGGCAAGGATAAAGGAAATTGGTTATTACAAATGAGTTATGATTAGAAATGATTCTGATTAACAGATGAGTTATGTTTAGAAATGTGTTGAAAGAAAAAGTTAAAGAAAAATTGGGGGCAAACAATATACAAGGGGGCTGATAACTCTGACTTCAACTGTATATCAGGATACAGAATTAATGTCCTCAAGAGAACTTTGGGAATAAATTAAAGGTTAAACCAAATATAGCAGAAAATGAACTTTTACTTTGGGCTCTTCCCTATGGCCTTGTGGACTTGGGAACCGTCAAATCAGTATCACCGAGCTGGCAATCAAATGGAGCTCATACATCCCTTTCCTCCGCTAATGTGCCATTCATTTGCATACCGTCTAACTTTTCTTTCTCCTTGGGATTATTTTCTTCTGTGCTCTTTATCATTCAACTCCTCCACATGACTGATTTTTCTCCTCTAGCTTTCTCTTCCCGCTGTCCTCCATTCTCTCCGCAGGTGAACAGTAAAATGCTGTCAGAGCCAATCATGTTTCCACTTTAATCATGTATTATATCAAGACAAACACCATCACGTACAATCAGACCACTGCTTTCCTCGCACGCATTTCATCTGTTTACAGGATCAAAACAAAAGATTTCCAATCTTGTATTGTTTATGTTCTTTCTGTCTTTGCCTTTTTTCCTTCTCTCCGTTTCAGTATGCACTTCTCTATTTGTACTCCTGAGTGTGCGTCTCCTGTCAGCTTCACTCTTTCTCTTTCATTTTCTTGGTTCTGTCAGTGTAAACCCAGTCTACCCTCCAATATCCAGTCGACAGAATGTAGTTTGATAGATTGTGTGCTGCAGAACAGAGCTAAAATTTCTACAATTTCAAATCTCGTAGTGGAAACTTGCTGCTAAAGTTTATACAAGTTTATAGAGCATTTATAAGACAAAAACATATTTAAAGGGATATTTTGGGGGTAAAATGGAACCAGTTCTGTCGTTTAAATGTGAGTTTAACTGCTATAAAGATAAAATGTTTATTATCTGAACTACTAGTGCACATTTTCATTTTTGAAAACAAATTCAAGGTGCACTTTTTATTATTTTTGGGGGAAAGGGCATTCATTACTCAACATTTTGTTTTATTTTAAAATCAAGTTCACTCACACTTAAAAAGGCAGTGTAAAAAATCATTATTTGCTGTAAGGCCATTCAAGATTTTTCACTGAAACTGTGATCCTTGGTGATTCATAAAAAATCATAAGTTGATGTTTACTGGTATTTGAGAGTCAAAAGGCATAAGCTAAATCAATACCCAAAATATCTGCATATGTTTTTGACTATCAAAGTATCAATTGACTGCCCAATTGGAATGTCATCACTCGATTGAATGGGCATCTTTGCCAGCTGATAGATATGAGCCATAGGGGCCTGCTGCCCCTACTAGTAGGCTCAGAAGGCTGTGATCATCCATCCACATGGTTAATCAGCAATACTAATAGAGAAGATACCAGATCCAGATTTGTTTTTACATTACTGTGATGGTTGGGTTTAGGGTTGGGGTAAGGGTAGATGTTAATAAAATACAAATAATGGGAAATTAAATAAGGTAAATAATTCTTGTTAACTTCCGGCTTCAGCGGTATGTGATCTATAGCTGATTAGCCATATGGATGGATGATTACTGCCTTCTGAGCCTACTAATAGGCGCAGAAGGCCCCTACTGGCCCTTATCTATCAACTGATAACCACTGATAATGCCCATTTAATCGAGTGATAACATCTGAATTGGCTGCATTGACTTGAATTATGGAGGAATGCAGTTTAAGCAAAAAATATTAAGAAATCTTATACTGTATATAAATGTCATCAACATCTTCGATGCCTTCAGAGTGAATCTAAATTCGACATCTCTTTAAAATGTTTTGTCTAGTATTTGAAATTGAGTTTTTGAAATAAATGTATCCAAATTAGTGATTGTTAAAAATATATTTCAATGGGATAAAGAAAAACATTCTTACCCTACAGACACATACAGTGTACTGTATTTGATTATTTTTTAAAACACAAAATGTAGTGTTTTATTTCTGAATCAAGTGAATCTAAAGTTGAAGCTAAAAAGTCCCCAAAACTGAAATTTTAATTTATTTTGGAGTCTCTCTCTATTCAGGAAAAGTCCAGAAAACTCCAAAACAATGATTCACTTTACCTTAAAGGTATAACTCACCCAAAAATAAACATTCTATCACCCACTTATCACCGTGTGAGTTTCTTTCATCAGATGAAATTTTGAAGAACCTTCATTGGTCCCCGTTTAAATCAAAAGTATTTTTCCCTACTATGATAATGAAACTTTTTTGTTACCAATATATACAGCGGGAAAAACAAGTATTGAACACATCACCTTTTTTCTCAGAAAACATTTCCAAAGGTGTGGTTGACTTGAAATTTTACCTGCATGTTATGTAACAACCAAAGAAATCCATGTATGCAAAGAAAACAAATCTGATTAGCTTACAAATGAAGTTATGCATAATAAAATGAAATGACGCAGGAGAAAAGTATTGAACACATGAGGAAAAGGAGGTGTAGAAAGGCAGTGAAAGCCCAGACAGCAGCTGAAATCTCTCAGTAGTTATTCAGCAACTGTCTGTCCTTCCTCAGTGTAAATTAATATTAGCTGCTTCAGTCTAACATCTGCATTAGCAGGATGATGATGAAACCAGAGTGGACATTTCAGCAGGACAATGATCCAATGGCCCCATGGTTTCAGAGAAAGAAAATCAAGCTGTAAAATGGTCCAGCCAATCACCTGACTTGAACCCAATCAAAAATACAAATTAAAGATCACATTTGATAGACAGGACCGACAGAACCATCAAGATTTTTACACTCTGTTAAAGTCTGTGAAAGAAATCACACCTGAGCAATTCATGTGACTTCATTCTCTATATGAGAGGCGTCTTTAAGTTGCCATCATTTAAAAAAGCTTTTTATGCAAAGTATTAAAAACATTTCAATAGTTTAGTAATTTCTCCTTGTCGTTGCATTGTTACACACAACATTTTGTTTGTTTGTTTGTTTTTTCTTTTCCTTTTATGTTTGGGTTTTTACCAAAATCTGGTTCAATTCCATGTCAACAGCTCCTTTACAAATATTATTCTTAAGGAAAAACATGACGTGTTTAACACTTATTTTCCCCGCTGTATATTTTGTGTTCGCCAGAAAAAAAGAAACTGATTCAAATTTAGAACTAAACATCGAGGAAATGTCATATTTGCGTGAACTATCTCATAAGTTGATTTACGTGTGCAGCACAATTTCAGGTTTCTGACAGAACTAAACTGAAGCTTCTTTTGTGGAAAGACAAAAAAAGATAATCAAACATGTTTCAGCACCCTGAGACTGAGCGGGGTCAAAGGTCAGCTGTATGACAGTTCTTTTGTTTAGGTGCTGTGATGTCACGCTGTCACTCCCTAACTGGCCACTTCCTCTTTTGTCCCCCCCTTTCCAGAAACCGAAAGTTCCCCTGGTGTTCATCTCCTTCTAACCACTCGATTAGCAATTCTTTCTTCATCTTCTTCTTCTCTTCTTTAATGAAACTACCTCCCTTATTCTGGTTCTACACATCCGTCAAACTCATCTGACCATTCCCACTTAACCCCTTCGTTCTCCTTCCCTCTCTCTCTCTCTCTCTCTCTCTCTCTCTCTCTCTCTTTCTTACTCTATTTCTATCTCTCTCTCTCTCTCTTTCCTCCCGTAGTGACTCACTCCTCCCCTCTCCGCACTCCCTCTCTTTCCAGGCTTCGGCTGTGACGGATCCGGCCAAGCTGAAGGCGGCAGCATCAGAGAAGAAGAAACAGGAGTCTCGCAGGGAGAAGAAATAGGGATTGTGGAGCAGAGAGCTAGAGCTCCAGAGCGGGGCTGCCTCCGCCCAGACCCAAGCCCAGGAGGAGGCAGCGGGGATGGGCGGGCAGGGCAGGGTTCTTATGACCATTGAGCTAGAGCTCACTAAACAGGAGAAAGAGGGAGGGCAAAGTAAATCCGGTCCCGTCGCGTTCTTTTCTCAACTCGCGCGCAAAATTATTCGCAAGTGAATGAGACGTGTATGAAGAGAAGAGGAGGTGGTGGAGAGTTTATGGAGGCAAGGGGTGAACGATGAATCCTTTATAAAACAGGAGGACAGGAGAGGGGTGAAGTTTTGCTCTTTTTAATCTCAACTGTGTGGCTTAAAAGAGAGAAAAAAAACACTGTGTCCAATTTAGGTGCGTCATGATAAAAGACAAGCTATAATCTTTCATAAATTACTTGAACAAAATGTATAGTTATAAAATATCACTAATAATAATTATCTGGGTAGCTCCACTTGCAATCTCATTGGTCCGAATGGGTTTTGGACTAAAATGTCTTAATCATGCTGTGACAAGATATTTTATAATTATATCATTGATACAAATCTGGGTTCTTCTGCCCATATTGCAGTCTCATTGAAGTGAAATCACATCTACTGTGGGGTGTAAAAGTCAGAAAACCTGGAACAAATGGAAGAAATTACAATTAATGTCAGGATTCTGTTTCATTAATCCAAGTAGCTTTTTAAAAAAAAATACAATTATAAATAACTTAGTAATTGGTTAGTGTTTTTTTGTTCTATACTTGAACTAGTTTGGCTTAAAAAATACTCTTCAATATAATTTGAGATTGTCATAAATTGAGTGGTATTTGAGTTTAATTTGACCAAGTATACGAATATCTGTGCAAGTAAACGAATATCTTATTAAGTAAGTCAGAAATGTTTCAGCATTTTGAATAATTCTTCCTCGTTTTATATCCGAAATCCTAAAATCTGTTTCATCCAGGCTTCAATTAGATTTAAAATGCCAGGTTTTCAATATGGACATTTGAACCCCTCTCCAGCCATATAATGTGAATCTGTTCTGTGAAAATATGCTCCGTTTTTGTTTTCAAGGAGCACAGATAAATTACCTGAGGGCTGAAAGTCTTTGTGTCGCACCTGGTTAGGACACAGTCTTTTAAAATCCAAAAACACTTCAACAGCACACATTCACAACAAAACCCCAGGCTGAGAGCCTTCAGCGGCACACACACTGACAGATGTGTTTGAGAGCTGTAATAGTGGCAAAATGCTCAAGATTTCCGCTTGTGAAAGGGATAGTTCATGCAAAAATGGAAAAAATAGTAATCCTTCACTTGTTTGAGTTTCTTCTGAAGGAAGATATGCTGAAGAATGTTGGATAAAACAACCATTGACTTCCATTGTATTTTTTAATCCTACCATGAATGTCGATGGTTTCTCCCCCCAACATTCTTCTGAATATCTTGTTTTGGTTTAACAGAAGAAAGACATTCTTAATTATTAGAATAACTTGAATGAAATTAAATGGAGACGAAATTCAAATTTTGGGTGAACTATCCCTTTAAGTGTCAGACCATCTCTCTTTGTACATAAATACAATCCTACACACGAACACAATCCTAGCCGTATACTTTTCACACGTTGTACTCTTGCTGAAAAGTTATTTTGGAAACTTTATATTAACTGTCTTTTTTTTCCCCCATTCCCTCCCTCTCTTTCTGTTTTTCTCTGTTTTCACTGCCTGTCTCTCTGTTTTGTTGTCTGTCTTTGTACGTCATCTCCTCTAATCTCTCTTCCTTATAGCGTTTCTGACACTTTTTCTGGTCATTTTTCTACTTTCACATGTATAAATCCATCTTATCTGATACACTGGTGCTACTACATCCCTTCCTGTAGGCCGGCCCCCAAAAGTAGCCTCCCCTCCCCGCCCTTCATTTACTGAGAGCTAAATATAGCACTAGTATTTTTAGTCAGAGTCACACACTTTCTCACTTTTTAAAACTTCATTACAGTCAAAGAAAATTCATCCTTTCAGAAACACACACTCACTAACACTCATCTCATGTATCCCGTCACGCAGTTTTAAGTGCCTTCCCAAAGTACACTGATGTAGTTTACAGCGAATCTGGCTTAGTTTTTGCTCTGACAGCGTTGACTGAAATACCCGAAATGACGTTGATACTGTTGGCAGAGAAACTCAAACATGCTGTGAGGGTTACTTGACACTCTAAGCCAGATTCTCACGTCCGTTGTCTGACAAGCAGCTGATTATTTTAACGCACTCTTGTAATGGGAGAACCACCTCTGTCTCCCCCCTTTTTTTTAGGCAATGAGGGCCGGCTCCTATGGAGGCACTGTCCCTCGACCTTCATATATCATTAGTAAAGCCCATCCATCGCTCCATCCCGAATCATAGTTTTACTTCACCTCTCTCTAATTCTCCTCTAACTATCATGAACACTCATCCACCAGCTCCTCTTCTCATCCCCTGTTTCTGCTGGTAAGAAAACCCCAGTGCTCTCTCCTGCCCCCTGCTGCCCACAGGAGAATCATTTACATTCGGCCAGTCACAAAGACGTCAATGCAAAAAAAAAAAAAAAAAAAGTTAATTTAGCTAGCTCTCTGCAGTCTACGAGGTGCATGTGTATGTTTTTATTCTGATGAACTGTAACCTGTCAACATTAGGGGAACAAAACAACATAAAAACGCCATGTCATTGCAAGTAATGAAAAGCTGTGCAGCAGCACCCTACGACTGTTTGTGTGTCCGAAGCAGAAATGTAATAGAGTTTTAATGATGTTTAATAATATTTCTGCACTTTCATTTGACTGACGTGGCAGAGTTCATGTGGCTGCTGCTTCATAACAGTGTTTACCATCAGCTTGTTGGCTCGCTAAGTCCACAGGAAGTGATGCAACGAGGGCAGAGAGGTTTTTGAGAGAGAAATAAATTATGAAATAGCGGGACGAAGACTTGGACTGAATTCATATTGAGGGGAAAAGTCAAGCCAAAGTCCAGTAAACATTCTCACAGGGTATGTTTTTGTGTCTTCAAAGTCTTCATGTCAGTTCCGAGACCATAGAGAGGCTCTCATCGGGAAAGTTCTAGAATAGTGAGGGCTTGTGGGAAATATGTTTGTTAGACTAGAGACAGATGCTTTTTATGCATCTCAGAGTAAAGGTCGAGCAGCCACTTGGTATCTGCCATTAAACTGTGTTTAAATATTGGGGAATCGCCATGTTGTATGTATTGTGTGCACCTGTATTGGTACAGGTCTAGGTAACCGTTCTCTCTATAAACTCCATTTAAAATGGCTAATTATTTTTTACTTTTATTTTGACTTTAACCTTGCTAACTTTGGTTTTCTGTAAAATGTCTTGTAAAATGTAAATGCTCAAGTTCAAATAATTTCAGAAAAATGTCAATAAAAAATCAGATCCCTTGTGTGTTTCCAATATAGGATTGATGTGTGGTTTTAGTATGGATTATGAGAGGTGCATGAATGGGCAAATTGGACATTTAATAGTAGTAGTAGTAGCAGTAGAAGACAAGTGTTTTTTTATTTAATTTAAAAACAAAACCAAACTTTCAATTCAAGTGTTTGGGATAAATCTGTCTTCAAAATATGACAGGAATGTTCTCCAAACTTGAAGTATTTATTATTTGAGCCTTGGGAGCATTATTTGAGTTTTTCTAGCTTTAGACATGCCATGACATTTTCTACCCATTTGTGTGTTGGTGGTTTAGTTGACTTCTACTAAAAAATTGGACATTTAAAATGTAAAAAAAAGTCTGAAGGTATTTGCTTTATGTGCAAATTATCAGCAATTCCAGGATTATGGATGACATTTGCAGCAAAATCTCAAAACATAAATTCACAGAGAAAGTATGATAACATTATATTTAAACATCTGTTTATATTTTCCAAAACGACTAACCACAGAGTTATGGGATCAGAAAATTGTCCATCTGTAAACGTTTTTTATATTTTAATTAGGGAAAATAAACGTGCGTTATGGATTCAACAAAAAAGTTAGCGAGTTTACAGTTTACAACAAACTTTGTAGAAATTCTGTGAATTAAACTGCAGAACTAAAAAAAGAAACACTGTTAATCAAAAGAGTTGGCTCACTATTGAACAAAAATGATAGATTTTTTTTTTTTACATGAATGAGGAAAAAACTCCATTATGGATGTGACAGATGTGAAATTACCACTTAATTGTTTTAAAACATTAACATAAAGATTTTTGAGTAATTTTAAAGCACTGTAAAATACTTGATTACACAAAAAAAGCAGAAACGGTTTCGATATTTTGGTAAAAAAAAAAAAAAAAAATTCATGGCAAAGTTGTCGTTTGCATTGAATTGCTCTTATGCAGAAAATGTATTCTTAATAATAATTTAACAGGGATATTTACGGTGGCCGAGAAAGGTTAACGCGCTGCAATTTAAGAAAGCACATGCAATAACAAAAAACACCAGCAAATTAAGATACCATCTTCATCAATTTGACAGCACACCTGTTACAGATTCTCACAACACAGACAACGGAAGAAACGCGCAGCATATTGGTCAAAACACAAACAACAAAAGAAAACGCGCAGCAAGTTATTCAAAACACAACGAAAGAAAACGCGCAGCAAGTTATTCAAAACACAACGAAAGAAAACACGCAGCAAGTTGCTCAAAACACAACGGGAGAAAACGCGCAGCAAGTTATTGAAAACACAACGGAAGAAAACGCGCAGCAAGTTGGTGAAAACACAACGGAAATGTTTCAACAGGACCCAAAAACATGACGGACACAGCTGATACGGACCCACTGTGACTGTTGTTCAGTGAAGTGATTGGTGGTCTTTGAAAGGTGTATTATCCTGATTACACGATTCCGTTGTCTTTTGTAAATTATCAGTCTAATTAATGATCAACTGAAATGTTGCGTTAATAAATAAATTAACTACATCCGTATCTTAGTGTCCGTCATGTTTTTGGGTCCTCTTGAAACATTTCCGTTGTGTTTTGACCAACTTGCTGCGCGTTTTCTTCCGTTGTGTTTTCAATAACTTGCTGCTCATTTTTTTTATTGTTTGTGTTTTGAATAACTTGCTGCGCATTTCTTCCGTTGTTTGTGTTGTGAGAATCTGTAACAGGTGTGCTGTCAAATTGATGAAGATCGTTTCTTAATTTGCTGGTGTTTTCTTATTGCATGTGCTTTCTTAAATTGCAGCGCGTTCAGCTCTCTTGTTAGAATTTGTAACAGGCGTGCTGTCAAATTGATGAAGATCGTTTCTTAATTTGCTGCTGTTTTTTTGTTATTGCATGTGCTTTCTTAAATTACAGCGCGTTAACCTTT
>CAIGQQ010038184.1:1917929-1956750 GCA_903798035.1 Danio albolineatus
CCCATGTCAGCGTGGATTTCCTCCAGGTGCTCCGGTTACCCCACAGTTCAAAGGCGTGCTATAGGTGAATTGGATAAGACTAAATTGTGAATGAGAGTGTGTATGGGTGTTTCCCAGTACTGGGTTGTGGCTGGATGTGCCTCTGCTGGGTAAAACAATAAACAATTAAGTACATTTAAATATGTAAAACTTTGGACTATTTTACTTTGTACTTTGTGCTTTCATACTTTGATTTGAGATGATCAAATGAAATAATTTTTCATTAATGTTTGTTAAAGTGTTACTAACATGAACTAATAATGAACAACAATTGTACAACATTTATTAATCATAATTCAACATACTAATGCATTATTAAAATAATGTAAACATGTAATAAACGTGTTGTTCATTGTTTGTTCATGTTAATAAATACATTAACATTAATACAACCTTATTGTAAAGTGTTAATTAACGTTTTAACGAAGTGGCAAATGTCAGGATTGGTATTGACCAATAGTTTACAACAAATATTAAAATCAGTATTATTCATTCATTCATTTTCTTTTCGGCTTAGTCCCTTTATTAATCTGGGATCGCCACAGCAGAATGAACCACCAACTTATCCAGAATATGTTTTACACAGCGGATGCCCTTCCAGCTGCAAGCCATTTCTGGGAAACATCCATACACACTCATTCACACTCATACACTATGGACAATTTTAGCTTACCCAATTCACCTGTACCGCACATCTTTGGACTTGTGGGGGAAACCGGGGCACCCAGAGGAAACCCACGTGACCACGGGGAGAACATGCAAACTCCACACAGAAATGCCAACTGACCCAGCCGAGGCTCGAACCAGTGACGTTCTTGCTGTGAGGCGAACGTGCTTATTATTATATGATTAACCTGAACTTTCCCAAATACATCCAAATATTTAAACGATTCCATAAGCCTGACCTGGTTTAAAACACCTTTAAAAACACAATTTTATTGACCAGCTGAGATCAAGAAAGCACTTCAGACTGGTTTAAGATGTATTTTACTGGCAGTGAATGTTAAGAGTTGCTGCGGGGAGTAACTTTGTCTCCATCCCACCAGGGTTTGACCCATAAGAGAGCGATGGAAATCTTGGCACGTGACGGTCCAAATGCACTGACCCCTCCGCCCACCACCCCGGAGTGGGTGAAGTTCTGCAAGCAGCTGTTTGGAGGATTCTCCATCCTGCTCTGGATCGGTGCCATCCTCTGCTTTCTGGCCTACAGTATTCAGGCGGCCACGGAGGACGAGCCTGTCAATGATAATGTGAGTGTATTTCCTGCACAACCAATGAGGGGTTTTATTTTCATTTTTTGAATGGAGAGGTATTATAAAGCAGTCGGTTGGCAGTTCCTGTCACAATTTCACATGTTTTTTTGCTCTTGTAAGAGGTACCGGTTTAAAAGTACAGTATGTCAGATCTTTTCATTAAAATATCCAATAATCACTAGAACATTGTTATGTGTGTTGCTGACAGTGTTGTGCAAGTTACCTCAAAGCTGTAATACATTACAGATTACTTGTTACTGTTATTTAAATGTAATCCCTTACCTTACAATATTACTGTCTCAAAATTGTAATATGTTACATTACTACATATTACTTTTTTAGTTACTTTCACCAAAATAGCTACAGAATTAGAACTTAACATTGTAAAACGACCAAATGTACTGCAGAGCATTTTACATCCAGTACAAAGCGATATGATGTAGCAGAATGACTGTGACGTATCCAGGCTACTAACAATATAGTTATAGTTGAATGTGAAGGCTCAAGACAATGCAAGAAAGGATGACAGCCAGAATCACAAATGATCTAAGTCTGTTAAAAGTATGGTAGAGGTAAAGTGATTATCTGGCAATATCTCTGAATAGCTTGACTATATTCATATTAGACACTACAGGCCTATATGTGAACTCCAATGCCATGACAAGATGCAGGTTTTATTTCTTATTGTTGCCATTATTTTATTCACTTTAAATTTAAGTGGCTCACAACACAAAACTAGCATGCGCAAAGTGAGCATGATGAACATAGCTTTCTCAATATAATGCCTGTGCACTGATTTCCTCTGTTTGTGGACAAAACTGCTTGTGAGCTCTCAAATATAGGCTGCTTGTGCGCAAATTTCCTCACGCTCTCTCAAATATGCACTGCTCACGCACACATTGTCTTGCGTGCTCTCAGTACACTGCTCGCTCAGTGAGATTATATGCAGACTCACAATGTGTGTCTTGTGTTCCTTCTTGCTTTCGTGCTTTTTGATATGATTTATATTGGTCCACTATTCATTAACAATAACCAAAATACTAAAATACTCCTATTGTGCAATAAACGTGCAATACTTTCTCCTTACGCACTTGTACACAGCACCTTATAACAATATACAAGGCAATACTTCTCCTTATGCATTTGTACACAGCACCTTATAACAATATACATTGCAATACTTCTTACGCATTTGTACACAGCACCTTATAACCTGTATATTTATAACAAATCTGTACATACATTTCAACATCCAGATCTTGTAGGTCTGACTGCATCTCTGTTTAATGTCTATCGTCTTTTTTAAAAATATTTATTCTGTGTTGTCACTTGTCACTTTATGTACACTGGATGCTTCTGTAGCCAAAGCAATTCCTTGTGTGTGAAGCAGACTTGGCAATAAAACTGATTCTGATTCTGAAAATAGACTTACATATAAATGTTTTATCTAATAAACCAAAATATTTTTGGCTGTGTGTTATATGATGAGATATTTCCAGCACTTAAGACACAGAGAATAGGCGTTGAGTGTAAAGAATACATTTTATTTTAAAAAACATTGATTAAACAGCCAAAAGGTGCACCATACTAATCAAATAAAAAACATTTAAACAAAAATATAACTAATGCAAGCAGAAATGTTACTAATAGAAATTAAGGAAAAACTTGATAAGGTATTATAGCCTACTGTACTATTTACTCGTCAAATAAATAAAATGTGGTCTTCCACATTGTTGATGAGATTTTGGAGAACATTTTCCCTGTCATCCTCTTTATTTTGAGGGAAAAGCTGTTCCACAGGGCCCCTGAACACGTCTATTGGCATGTACAGTGTTTTGAACAATACTATAGTAAGGTACTTCAATGAATATGTTGTGGTAATACTATAGTTGCTATGGTAACACAACAAGTGAAATATAAACAAATTACCGTGCTGTATTTTTTTTTTACGATATAGGGTATATTATTCTACAATTCACCACACTTTACTGTACTAAGACTACACTTTGTATTTCATTTTATCAGTTCACTATTCTTAATACTACAGATGGCTGAAGCATTTATTAACAAGTTGAAAATTATACTAGCCTAAAACATAGGCAGTACACACTCAAAAACACTAGTATTTATTTTAGAATTTAACTTAACCTGTTGGTAAATAGTGTAGAAATATCTATAGCATAAGATAATATCTCTGGAGAGCAAAAAGAGGAGGAAACACAAGGCACAAATTGGGAGTCTGCATCATCTGACGGAGCAGCCAGTGTTTTGAGCGCACTTGAGGAGTTTTGTCCACGAACAGAGGAAACGAAACCGGCGCGTTCGCTCGCTCGCTCGTATTACATGGGTACGTTTGTCAGTAAAAATAAGACCATATGCACTTACGTCCATCTCGCGAATGTACTGTCTTCTGCCATTTCCATCAATTTGCCGCTTTTCCGCTGTGTGTTAGGGCTTAACATTACTGCGCACCGGGCTGAGTCAATAGCCTCGGACCTCGAGCTCACAGGCTGAAATCACTCCGCGTTCAAAGTAAACAGTTCCAATAGCCAGAGGGAGATGAATGACAACACACGCCGCGCGTATATTCTCTAACCAAGAACAGGAAATAGAACTGCAGTGTTTTTATTTGTTAATGTCTTGCGGTCGAAAAGTTTGTTGTAACGCACGCGTTACTGAACATGTACCGAGTAAAATATTACTGAAAATTCATTAGTAATGCCTTACACTACTGCGTTACAGGAAAATGTAATACATTACTGTAATACATTACTTTTGTAACGCGTTACTCCCAACACTGGTTGCTGATGTATGTACTTTATCCAAAATGTTTCTAAGAATGTTTAGATGCAGATAAAAAAGCTAATTTTTCTAAGTACACAGACCATGTACAGTGTTGCTATGGTTATGTTCAGGGCTTGACATTAACTTTTTTGATCACCAGCCCCTGTGGCTCGGAGATTTCCAACATTACTAGCCATTCGCCATTTTCACTAGCCACAATTTTGTTGTTGGGCACATATATTTTATATGCATAAATTTGACTTTTACATGCTAAAATGACTCGATTTAGATTTCCTCATTCATTTCACTTTTTGTGTGTGTTGAGTATGAACTTACTCAATGAGGATGATCAAATGAGCTGTGTCACATTGCAATTAGTTTTTATTTTACATTACTTTTCAGGGCTCAAAATTAAGGATTTGCCAAATTTATCTCTGACCACACCAAAAATAAATGAATTATTTCTTAGCCAAAAATTTTAAATAATGTGTTAAAACAAGCAAAATATAACTTTTTAATGCAACAAAACTTTTCTTTAAAAAACTGAGATATAAAAAAAAAAAAACAATTGTCATGTGTCTAAAATAATCTGTCCAGACTAAAGGTCCCTGATCACCAGTTAACTACACATTAAAACATTAAACTCATATTAAAGCTATGTTATTGTAAAAAATATACTTAAACTATAGTAACCAAAATAACTGTAAGTAAAAGAAAGCAGGTAAAAAAACACGCCGTTTGATAATGAAAGGATGATCATGCGCACACAGTTAATGTTAGGCCTGTTAATATATCTGTTCAAAGCATAATTAAAGCAAAAGCATTGACCACTGCTGCTTTCGAAAGGATATATTTTGTTTTTTAAATGTTGAGCTCTTGAAAGCAGCAGCACGATCATTGTTTTTTGACCAGTCTAATTCAAACAGAACCGATTGCACCTGTTGCGTTTTCTCTGGGCAAGTAGAGCGAAACGCAAATAAACGGGAGTGCCCTCGCTTTTAAATAGTGATCATCCTCTCATTCAGTATTCACCTGCTTTCTTTTGCTCGCACGAACACAGTTATTTTGTCAGTCGGGCTGCTTCTCGATTCTAAGATCACATTTGCACGAATATTGGGCAATCTCTATTGTCGAACCCTGCTTTTAAGAAAACTAAAAAAAATATTAAAAATTTTACATTTTAAAAATTATTTCCAACCAGCCAAAGTGGCTAGTGGCAATGGCTTACCCGCCGCCACAATCAAATCATCAAAAAGCGTACACAGCAGCCTATTGTGAAAAAAAAGTGTAGCTCCTGGGACGTATTTGACCGTCCCCAGAAATGTATATAGAGGTACGTTTTCAGAATGAGCCTGGGTTGGAAGATGACATACTGTGCCTTTAAATCTTCATTGGGAATGCGACTCTTGTCGCATGTCTGGAACACATACATACATTAGTTATGAAATGTACTGTGTGTCTACATATCTGTTTTAAAAATAATTAATGCAAATGACATGAATAATAATTTTTGGTTGGAACTGCAACAAATCGGCCTTGCACAGTGCAAGCCATTGAAATGAATGGGTTTCAAACCGCTTTCTGCATCAGACCACACAGTGGCTACAGCTGAAAGGAGAGTGAAACCAG
The DNA here is from genome assembly GCA_903798035.1 of Danio albolineatus. Taxonomy (NCBI): domain Eukaryota; kingdom Metazoa; phylum Chordata; class Actinopteri; order Cypriniformes; family Danionidae; genus Danio; species Danio albolineatus. The sequence goes on from CAIGQQ010038184.1 coordinate 1,923,635, forward strand.
TGCACTGAACATTGCTGGGCAGAGCCGCACAGCATAGCCTTTTTTCTCAGCTTGTAATGTTGGCTGTTTTCCTCTTTCCTTTCAAAAAAACCTTTCAATCAATAAATGTTTGCTAGCCGAAAATTGTCTGTCCCTCAAGATAGGCTTTAAAACCCTAAAATCATTGTGGATTGAGCAAATAATATGAAAAAAATTAGATAGTAAATGAATACAAACTAGCCACGAATCATCGTTAATCTGCCTGGTAACACAGATTAGTCAATGCTACTCGAGTAGGTACTACACATAGTATACACATAGTATTATGAATGGAATAAGGATGTATACCTCAACCAGGTTGTCATCATCACATTACCTTCCCTGTCAGTTGCGTCGTTTCACTCCCATTCATGGCCTCATGGTATGGTAAAGTATAGTGTCCATTTCAGAATCTTGCCAAAAGTAGTAGGTTATGCAGTATATTTTTGCCTACTGTTTTTTGAATTTTGTGAATACGGTCAAAGTTGGTTCACTTTGACACAGCCAAATATGCTTGTTCAGTTCTCTAAATCACTGACTCATTGTGCACATCTGAAATATGCTTTATTTCAGTGATGCAAATGAGCCATTTATACGTATACTCATGTTATATGCCTATATGTCTTAAATATTTGATTAAAAGCTCTGCTGGTTATTTTTTTCCCTGAAAAAATCTAATTTTCTATTTACATTTTTCATTTATTCATTTAAATGTTTTTTTTAGAACAAAAAGGGCCCATTTTTTCTTTTTTATAAACATCTACGTTTTCTAAAATCCGTTTTTAAGCCGATTAAAACACAAGAAATGATGAGGTAAATTGGTCTCAGTCCACCAGAGTGGAATTAAAACCTGCAGTTCACATTTTTTGGCGACTGAGGTGGATACATTGCTTTTAGCTCTGGTGTCCCATATCCAGTATGATGAATGAGTCCCAGTTTGTAGACTGAGCTGCCAGCTGCTTGTGGGACAGTTTAGGGTCAGTGATAAATGAAAATGTGATGTTAAGGGTCATTTAACTGTGTTTGCTCTCTTTACACCATGATTTGCGCATGTTTCCCATTCTAAACTGTTTTATTTAAGGGTTATGACATTGCGTGTATGTGTTTAAAACAGTCTGACTGTGATGTTCGTTTTGAACATCTTTAAGGGATAGTTCACCCAAAACTGAAAATTCTGTCATCATTTACTCACCCTACCCTTGTCACAAACCTGTTGGAGTTGTTTTGAAAAATGTTGGAAACCTGTAACCATTGACTTGTTTATCAGTTTCTAACAATCTTCAAAGCATCTTCTTTTATGTTCAACAGAAAATAGAAACTCGTAAAGGTTTTTAACCATTTGAAGTGAGTAAATAGTGAGTGAATTTCCATTTTTGGGTGAGCTATCCCTTTAAGTCTATTCTTCATGAAAATATTGTAACTTTTTTTAAATTATATCTCTGTTCTAAAGTGTAAAGGTACAGATATTGAGGAATAGATTTAACACGGGTCTAAAGAAGGTTGTCTGTTTGCATGCTGTTTTTTTTTAAATATGTGTACAAATGTACTAGTAAAGTCTTCTGTGTACTATTTTTGAACCCCCTGACCTTGTGGCTTGTCTCTGGTTGGCTGCAGTTGTATCTGGGTGTGGTTCTGTCTGCTGTGGTCATCATAACCGGCTGCTTCTCATATTATCAAGAAGCCAAAAGCTCTCGGATCATGGACTCCTTCAAAAACATGGTGCCTCAGGTCAGTGTGAGCACAGCAGTGAGTTGCCGCTGGGTAAAAGTGTGTCTGCCAAATGAACACATGAAACGGATGCCAAATCCCAAACGGAAACCATCATTATGAGCAATGTTTTATATAATTTACATAAATCCCGTTTTAGCAGTGGAAAGCTTAATGTATAATTCCTATAAATGGATGTAAATCCTTCTTAAGTTTTGAAAGAAACCACATGCCATATCGTCAGCTCCTTTTCTCGGAATTAGCTTTATGTTGTTTCCAATACTGCCACAGTTTATACAGTAAAGACATTAACAATGAGCGACACGGTGCCTTAGTGGTTAGCACTCTCAACTTACAGCAAGAAGGTCGCTAGTTTGAGTCCCGGCTGGGTCAGTTGGCATTTCTGTGTGGAGTTTGCATGCTCTCCCTGTGTTCGCGTGGGTTTCCTCCAGCTGCTCTGGGTTTCTATCACAGATCAAAGACATATGCTATAGGTGAATTGAGTAAACTAAATTGGCCAAAGTGTATGAGTGTGTGTATGTGAATGAGTGTGTTTGGGTGTTTCCCAGTACTGGGTTGCAGCTGGAAGGTATCCACTGTGTAAAACATATGCTGCATAAGTTGGCGGTTCATTCAGCTGTTGCAACCCCTGATGAATAAAGGGACTAAGCTGAAGGAAAATGTATGAATGAATGACATAGACTATGCAGATTACAATTTATAGACTTTTTTTAGATACTTCTGACGGGTTTACAGTGTTGTTAATGGAAAATGGGAAATGGGAATGGGAAATGCTGCAATGAGAGAAAGCTCAAACAGTGTGTATGGATGAATAACCAGAGATGGGTGACCACCACATGATAAATTTATACAGTATTTGTTGCATTTACATTTTATGCACTTACGAAAGAGGACCAAAACTATTCATCAAAGAGCTAACTGTTGTGCAGTGTTTCACATTTATCAGACAGCTTGATCAGGAAACCAGCTATACAAAGAAGAAATGTTTTTATTTTTGTTTTTAAGGGTTTTAAACTTTTATATTTAAGAATGGAGCCAGGAAAACATGGAGAGCAGAGAGAGGGGGAAGGATTGGCAAAGGACCTTGAGCTGGGAATCAAACTCGGGTCACCATGTGTCAATGCATTAACCACTAGGCTATTGGCACGGTCATTTTGTTTATTTATTTATTTTTAATTGGTAAATATACACTAATGTACTAATATTTTTTTAAGTCTGCATGACTTTTTTTTTTGGAAAGTGACACAGTTTGTAGAGAAACAGAATATTAAATGAGAAAACAGTGGGAGTTTTTTCTACTCGAGCTGATTGGATGTAGTGAAGTAGACATTTATTTCAGAAAGATTGGGAAAAGGGTTTCGGTAGTTTTACAACCTAACAGACACCTCCTCCATACCATTTCTGCTTGTTTTCATAGCGCTGTCAAAACTAATCTGAGAATTTAACTGAATACAAACAGGTAGTGCATTTCAATTTTAGATTACAAGGGTAAGCAATTTTATTTCTTAATGACATGCACAGATGAATTGTTTACCTATGTGAGCTTACAAAATCAATATGGTTAGTTTCGATTTCATGTGTACAGTACAGATGTACATGGATGTCTGTCATTAGCTGGGTTTCCATTAACCTCTCTTAATATGTATTTTCAAGCATCACATGAGAAACGAGTGATGTTAATGGCACATTTAAATAGAATTAGAAACAGAATTTAAATTGAAATAAATTTTGTGCTCACTTGAGGTGTTTTCTGAGAAAATGAGGTTCATGTCATAAATTGTAGATGGAAACGCATTTGCTCAAACATAAAGAACTTTAAAGCTATGTGACCCTTTATGCTTATCATGTTCACTGTTGGTTGCTAGGTTACCAATACTACAGTCGACCACTCTAACAACTTTTTTTATATATCTTTATTGCATTTTAACTTTACACGCAGATAATACAGAAAATTTTTTAGTATTTTACATCGATATTTATGACCTGTCTTCTTATTCATCAATCAACACATTTCCAACTCCACCACATTCTAGGGACAATTTGTAAGGTCCCCAAACCCCCTTAAAGATCTTGTAGTTATCTCTTAAGATATAGGTTATCTTTTCTATTGTCATGTTTGTACACTCTAACAACTTGCTGGAAACTCACCTAACTCACAATTTGGATTTTATTTATTTTTTGCTAGTTTTGAAAAGATTTGCTTCAAATCCCGCTATTAAGAGCGCAGGATTGCATATTACAAACTTTATTCTGGCATGCTAGCTGCTATATGCCTGTTCCTCATTCATTCATTTATTCATTCATTTTATTTTCGAATCAGTCCCTTTATTAATCTGGGACCGCCACAGCGAAATGAACCGCCAACTTATCCAGCATAGGTTTTATGCAGCGGATGCTCTTCCAGCTCCAACCCATCACTGGGAAACATCCATACAAGCTCACTCACACTCATACACTACAGACTATTTGGCTTACCCAATTCACCTGTACCACATGTCTTTGGACTTGTGGGGGAAACCAGAGCACCTGGAGGAAACCCACGCAAACACGGGGAGAACGTGCAAACTCCACACAGAAGTGCCAACTGACCCAGCTGAGGCTCGAACCAGCGGCTTTCTTGCTGTGAGGCGATCATGCTACTCACTGTGCCACTGTGACGCCCATGCCTGTTCCTATATAACCTATATAAGTACTTTCTTTTCTTTCAGCAAGCTCTGGTGATCCGGGAAGGGGAGAAGCTTCAGATAAACGCAGAGGAGGTGGTTCAGGGAGACCTGGTGGAGATTAAGGGTGGAGATCGAGTCCCAGCCGACCTGCGCATCATCTCTTCCAGTGGCTGCAAGGTAGATAGATATTACAAAAAGATCTTGGATCATCTTTGTTTATCAGCCCATATTCTTAGTTAGACAGGCTAAGATGAGTATAAGAGAATCCTCTACCTGTCTGTCTTTCTCAGGTTGATAACTCATCTCTGACTGGAGAATCTGAACCTCAGACTCGATCTCCAGAGTTCACTCATGAAAACCCTCTGGAGACCAGAAACATCAGCTTCTTCTCCACCAACTGCGTGGAAGGTCTGTCCTTTGTTCAGTTGTTGTTTTATTGATTGATTTTAATCAGAAATGTTTGAGAGCATTGATTTGTTCCTGTATTTTTTCATACTTATTTTTGCCAGAATTTATTCATTAATTTCATTCATGAAATGATTTAATATAGTCACCTGTTTATTCATTCATTTACTCTTCTCTCACTTCTTTATTTTTGCATTGTTTATTTATTCAGCAGTGGAAAATTAATAATAAAACTGCTTCGTCTTTCTCTTTATTAAACAGCAGGAGTAGCCAAAAATACATTGTATGGATCAAAAGCATTATTACATGAAGTTAAGATCATGTCAATTTCCTACTGTAAATATATCACAGGTTATTTTTTGATTGGTAATGTGCATTGCTCAGTATTTACATTTTTTTAACCATCAGATATTTTCAGCTTTCATTTGGTGTATAAATCTCAATTTCCAAAAATTGACACTTATGACTTTATGTTTTTGTGGTCCATGCTTTCGTTCAAAGAGGTAATGATTTGCACTCATCAGATAATTGCTTCGTGTTGTTTTTTTTTTTTACATTCTCTGGGTGACTCAATGACACAAACGTTTCGCCACAATGCCTTCCTCTGTGTGTAACACAATTCTCTCCCTCCACCCCTTTTATCTCACAGTCAATCACATTGCGTCATTAGACGACCGCTTCATAATTAGACAAACAATCTCATTTTCGTTTCATCATTTCGTGATTAACCACCATATTCAAAACACTACTCCACAGCGAAACAACATATTAATTAATCATCAATTTACCAAAAGTACATCAATACAGTGTAAATCGACAACCCATAACATTAAAAAATACATTTAACGGTCATTATTAGAGACAATCTTACCTTTACTTCAACACACATAACCAACCACATAGGAAATATTTACCCTCACCTTCAAAAAACATTATTTCACAGAGAAATAGCATATTTACATCAGTACAAAGAAATTCTGACAGTACACAACATTAAAAAAATCTATTTGTTATATTGTGTTATTCATCTAGATGGCTGCTTGATGAATATCAACAGTCTCTTTTTCATTTCAATAATTAGTCAACTATACAAAAAATACCCTTACCTTCAAAAACATTTTATTATAGGGAAATGGCATACCTATTTTCATCATTCTCTTATTCATGTCAATACTGTGTGATTTCGACAATTCAAAAACATTAAAAATCCATTATTTGTGGTCCATGGTCACAATTGTTATTGCAATATCAGCTAATTCTGTAAAGTATTATGTTACTTGCACAATACTACATATAATAATAAAAGCTTCAACTGATAACAGTCCAAAACTATTAAATTCAATTGTTTTATTTTAATATATAATAATTAACACAATTTTTTTGCAAACATTTTAATTGCCCATGAGACAGTTTTATGTTATCAACTAATAAAAAAATACTAAATAAAAAATTAGGTTTTGACTCCAATTTGTTGTTAAAGTTAATTAATTTACAGTTACCTTTTTTAGACTTCAAAATATATTTATTTAAAACATAAGCATTAATAATTAGTCACCACTATATATACACATGTAGGCTAACATAATAGCTTTTATTCTTTGTAATTCCTGATAGAATGGACTTTGAAACATGATGACAGTACATAATATTTTACTAGATATTTATTAAGATTCTAGTATTTAGCTTAAAGTGCTATTTAAAGGCTTAACAAGTTAATTAAGTTTACTAGTAGCAAGTTAGGGTTGCTAGACAAGTCATTGTAAACAGTGATTTGTTCTATAGACCAGCGAGAAAAAAATATTGCTTAAGAGGGCTAATAATATTGACCTTAAAAAAACACTCCAATTTGTTGTTAAAGTTAATTATTTTACAACGTTACATTGTGTAGCTACTTCAAAAGAGTTTTATTGAAACATATACAGTAATTAATTAGTTCCCACTATATAAACAGGTAGGTTAACATCATATCATTTATTGTTTGAAATTCCTGATAAAATGAAAAAAAAAATCAAGTAATAAAGCACACGTTTCTTGTCATTATTGGATGTGAAATGTGCTAGACAATATGCAATATAATGCCTTTTTTTCGTTTAGTCATTTATTCATTCAGCAGTGGGGAATTTACAAAAAAAAACAGCTTTTTTTCTTTTTATTAAAGAGTAGTATTTTTAGAAATGGCCAAAAATACATTGTATGGATCACTGTATAATTCATTCATTCATTCATTCATTTTCTTGTCAGCTTAGTCCCTTTATTAATCCGGGATCGCCACAGTGGAATGATCCGCCAACTTATCCAGCATTTGTTTTACGCAGCGAATGCCCTTCCAGCCACAACCCATTCATTGTATAATATCATTTATTGCTTGAACTTCCTGATGAAATGGACTTTGGAAGAAAAAAAAAAATTAAATAAATAAATAAATAATATATAGATTAGATTAGTCCGTACTAAAGCCAAATATGGAGCTAATGTAACAAAATAACTTATGATATTGGTGCAAGATTAGTACACCCAAATGTATATGTTAGGGAAAATATTAAATAAGCACTTTAAAAAGCAGAGCAAAATTCAAGAGCAACAAAAAATATATAAAATTTTGTGAAATATTTGTAGGTTGTCATTTTTCATTGTAATAATTTGCACACATTTAAATGTATAATCTTTCTATTTCTAAAGATGTTCAGTGAAATATTATTTTAATAAATATATAAGTTTAATAAATCATTTTTGTTGAAATGGACCAAAATATATGAATGGTATTCACTAAGAAATAGATACCAATATTCAATTTCAAAATTATTTCATATATGCAGGTACAGCCCACGGCATAGTGATTGCTACAGGCGATCATACAGTGATGGGCCGCATTGCGACTTTGGCTTCCGGTCTGGAAGTGGGTCAAACGCCCATCAACATGGAGATCGAGCACTTCATTCACATCATCACAGGGGTGGCCATCTTTCTAGGCATGTCCTTCTTCATCCTGTCCATCATTCTGGGTTACACCTGGCTGGAGGCCGTCATCTTCCTCATCGGCATCATTGTCGCCAATGTCCCTGAGGGTCTGCTGGCTACTGTCACAGTAAGACACACATATATTATTCATACACACCACGTTTTAAAGGTTTGGCGTCTGTACGATTTTGAAAACATTTTAAGGTGAAAGTAAACGCATTCAAATTATGAAAGTAGGGCTGATAAATGATATATCACTGAAATGTGATAGAATTTATGCCGATAACTATGATAACTGTTTCCCAGTTCTGGGTTGTGGCTGGAAAGGCATCCACTGTGTATAACATATGCTGGTTGTAGGTTCACTCCACTGTGGCGCCCCCCTGATAATCAAAGGACTAAGCTACAGGAAAATGAATGAATGAAAGAATAGATGAAACTGAGAGCCAATCACACAGCAGAAGTATGCTACAACAGTCAATCAGCATTTCTTTAATATACTGTATCACTTAAAGGCAGAAAATGTTGACAGACTTGTATTTTCTGGGGGAAAAAACTGTGATTGTGTTATAAAATAATTTTAAGTTCACATTTACTTTCTTTTGTCAAAATGTTAAGTCTTTATTTTATCTTGTTTATTTAATAATCTATACTTTAAAATGTAATTAATGATCCCTTTAGTTTTGTGACTTCAGTCAATGTTGGGATACTTTTTCAAAGCTGGCACCATTGACGATTCATATATTGAAACATATATATCATTATTGATCAATATGGAAGGAGAAATTATCGAGATTACACATGAAATATGAAAGATTTCAGTTTTTTTTTGTTCAAAGAAATGCTGCTTTTTAAAAGTTCTTCTGATCACACAAACCACATTTACATACCAATTAGCATCAGTTTGTTTTCATTATTAATAATAATGTTTCTTAAACAGCAAATAGACATCCTAGCTAGGCCCGTCATGATATCTATTTTTTGTTGTACTATATACTGCACCAAAATATATTTGTGATATGTAGGGCCAGATGGAATCTGAGGACACTTTTTTGCTATTTCTGCGTAAAATATGGTTAAAAATCTGTGGATTTATGCGGAATGATTTTGGGAGTATCATAACTAAAATCTTAATATATGAAATAAAAAGTAATACATTTTTAACTTTTATTTAATGTTTACAATGCAAATCCAATTAGATCCACTTTTTGGCAAACAAAGCAAGTCTCTCGTATAAAATCTCTACTAAAAGACAGACAATATAACTTTATAAACTGTATTGTAAATAAATCACATGAATATTTTCATATTAGTCAGTAATATTACTGAAATTAGTTTAAAAACTGAATAAATATAAATTTACACACATTTACACGAGTAAATAAACAGAATCAGTGATGAGCTAAAAATCTGCGGAATTCTGCACGCGCTGATTCTGTGTGGGCCTAGGGATAAGCGATATTACTGTCACTTTAAGACCATTTTATTCCAGTCATTATACAATGCCAGAATGACAATATAATATCATCACGATGCAAGTACACTCTACCAAGGAACACATAATATTTTATTTAAGAATTTTTCATATAATTATAGTCATTTTAACAATTTAATAACGAGGCATTGGAATCAGAATGTGAAAACACATATGCTAAATAAATAATATGAAATGTTTACTAAAAAGTGCAAGGCTAAAAGTAACAGAGACTGCGATAGCTGTAACCAGATCTAATTTCAATCGTTAGACACCCACTTGAAAATGTACTATAGTAATTTATAGTAAATACTATAGCGTATTTTTTACCCATACTGACATCTCCAATAGAGATAGAGATGTTGCACAATCAGCTAAAATGTTGCAAGAATTGTTTTTTATGTATAGGTGATATATATTGCATCACCAAAAAAGATTGAGGTCATAAGTCGATATATTGATTATTGTGACAGGCCTAATCCTTTATAGAAAACTAATATATGGCCATATATGAACATATATATGAAATTACAGCTAAAATATTTACACATATATCTACATATTTATTATTTTTTAAAAAAATTTTACAATATTTTAAAACATATGTTGCATATATGATATTTTATGTATGTGATATCCAAACATGAACTTCTATGCCATGTTTGTAGTTTGCATATACTGGGATATATCAGATTTCTGGACAATGTTGCATTTTAAAATGAACTGAGATGGAAACTGTGATTTTTAAGCTACAATCATATTTTATAATATCGTTTAAATCAAATTAATCCAGTTCACGTGAGCAAATGAAACCTTTTTTAAAGAAATCTTACAGACCCCAAAACTTTTTAAATGCTATTATATACACCCACATACTAAAGGTTTTGTTCACACCCTTTCATTCTTTCCAGTCTTTTATCCTTCTCTCTTTGTAAGACTCTGTCAGCCATTGACTTCAAAAACCCTACAAAAGCACGTTTCAAAGGCAGAAAGACCATAAAACAGCATTGCCTTTCAGACTGTGTCCTTTAACACCAGTCAATCTCTCTCAGGTCTGCTTGACTCTGACAGCAAAGCGTATGGCTCGCAAAAACTGCCTGGTGAAGAATCTGGAAGCTGTGGAGACTCTGGGTTCCACCTCCACCATCTGCTCGGATAAAACCGGGACCCTGACTCAGAACCGGATGACCGTCGCTCACATGTGGTTTGACAACCAGATTCACGAGGCCGACACCACTGAGGATCAGTCAGGTCAGCATGCTTTAAGGTCCACAGACCTCTCGAGTGAACATTGCAAGGGCTATTCATGCTTCAAATAGTTTCATTCTCAAGCCTGGGTTAACGGAATCCTGGGCTATCTTGTTTCACCGTTTACTCTGGAGACATTTCACATTGTGCATGTTTTACACCACAATGCATTTTTTCAGATCTTTTCATTGAAATCTTACCAATAAACAGCAATTTACTAAATTAACTAAAACAACAATTTCAAAAAGATTTGAAAAACAGAGACAAATGATCTTTGCTCCAATAGAGCCCCACTGCAGCATTTCTAGACAATATATTGTGTACATTCTTAATCTGTTTTACATCATACAGGGGCATAAATCCCGGGGGGACAGGGGGGACATGTCGGAGGGTTGTCCCCCCCTCCCCCCAAAAAAAGTTAAAAATAAATTGCACTCTATATTGTGAAAAATATATGTATCTACACCTAAAATAATTGTATATGGAGAAAAAAAAAGCATTTCGCATTTAAAATGCATTTGGAAACTGTTGAGTTCCCCCTCCCCTTCCTCACAGTGGTTTGGTCCACAGCCTGCTTTCCCGGTTCATCTCTCCGACTATGCGCACACACACAAGTCAGGTGTGTTGCCGCGGCTCAGTTCTAGATGATCGCCAGAAAGGAGGGTACTTTATTCACTGTAAACAAAGTGATTCTCTTTAATGTTGTCTAAAGAAAGACATCAAATAATATAGATAAAAATTTAAATAAAATAAATACAAATAAACAACAGCCAAATCTCAATTATTAATTTTGGATCCATTTGCCCACAGTACATTTTAAACACATTTTATGGAACAGGTTTCTTAACTTTTCTAAAATTTGAAATATAAATTTACCCAAGAATAAACAATGGTTTAGAACGATGAAAGTGCATTGTTCATAGCACAATTGTCTGAAATACTGCTCCAAAATGACAAAATAAAAACAAATAGAGGTAGTTTATGTACTACAGTCATATTCAGTGCAAATTACAGGGGGATTTGTCACCACAATTAATGCTTGATACCTCTGAAGAGCATCAGATTTAAATGTGTGAGGGTGTCAGGAAAATAGTGATAACAATAATAATAAGCTAATACAGATATAAATTTGTCCTTCCATAATGGTTCAATGCATGATTGCGCCTAGAAGGGTTGCAGGAAAATATTCATTCAGCGTGGTCTGAAACAGGCACACTGTAAGTGTTGAAAAGACACCTTTCCTTGTAAATTAGGTGATTAGGTGTCTATCATACTGTTCCAGATTCCACCGAAGATCCTAAAGCACTCTTTATTTCATTGGTATCTTTGTTCTGCTGTATTTCTGGAAACCCCAGAAAAATTCTTAAAGCTTTATCTGGTGTTATCAAGGTTCAAAATGTCCTTTGATTTTAGATAAAGTGCTTGAAAATGTAATTGTTGCTTTATTAATAATTTCATTATAATTAATAATTAAAAACCATTAAATAATTCTTAATAAACATAGTAAATGACAGTAATTCAGTGTTGGGTTTGGGGAAAACATGCTACCACAAATTGCTGAGTAACTACTGAGAGATTTAACTACTGGGCTTTCACTGCCTTTCTACACCTCCCTTTCTTCATGTGTTCAATACTTTTTCCCGGCATCATTTCATTTAATTACGCATAACTTAATTTGTAATCTACTGTAACTAGTATAATTTTCTTTGCATATATGGATTTCTTTGGTTGTTACCAACATCCAGTGAAAATTTCAAGTCAACAGTACCTTTAGAACGGTGACGTGTTCAATACTTATTTTCTCCACTGTAAATATGTAATTTGCCACACTTGTAAAGTGCTGGAAAGTTAGAAAATGGATCTGAAAAGTGCTTAAATTTGACTCCTGAAATTATTTAGAGTTATTTCCCAGTTTAATTACTTAAGTCACCTTGTGAAATTATATTCATATTGCAATACAGGAAAGCTAAATATTGCAATGGGATTTTTCCCCAATATCATGCAGCCATAAACTGGATGCATTTCAGAAGTCCAGTTTCTCAAATGAGTGGTATTACAGTGGTTAAAACCTCATTGAAGGGAAAGATGAATAATGACAGACCAAATTACAAATACAGTCTGAGCAGTTGTGTCAGGACCTATATTTGCTTTCAGCGTGGACTGGTGTTATTGTAATAGTTTGAATAGTTTGTAATAGATGTAATAGTTTTTATTGAAAACCTGCTCGGAGAGACTATAATGCAAGCTTTCAGAGTCAATTAAAATTCCTGATCACAGTTGCGGTGGCCATTGTGTCTACTTTGAGTGAAGCACTTTACCCGTAATCCTCCAGGGACACCGTCCTTGTAATTAGCACACTTTTAGTCGGCTTTGACTGGGCTAAATGGCAGTGTTTTTGACATCTTTTGAACATTCCCTGGGGTAGTTGTCCTCTTGATCTCTTCATATATCAGTTTGAGCACACTTGACCAAATCTTTTCTTCTCTTCTGTCTGTTTCTGTGTGTGTAGGTTGTGACTTTGATAAAAGCTCTCCCACCTGGTTCTCTCTGTCTCGAGTGGGGGGGCTATGTAATCGTGCTGTTTTCAAAGCAGGACAAGAGGACATTCCTGTGCGCAAGGTAATGCACACAACCATTTTAATAGTGTCTTTTTTAGTGTCTACTAAAAAATAAAAATTCACAATTTTCTTTGGAGCAACAAATAAGGTTGTTAGAGTAAATATGAGAATTTTCTTCTTTGAATTTTGTGAAATTGTGAGAAACAAGGGGTAAGAAACTTTAAATGTGAGAGGTTATATATTTTTAATTATTTATTTAGTAACATGACTAGCAAAACAAATGAAAAACTATGAGCATAGTATATAAAGATTCTTTTTTTTGATGTCGCAACTGGAAATATACCTTTTTAATACTAAGGGAGTAAACAGGTTACTCGTAAAGTGGGGTTATTGATTTGCATGTAACTGGTGAAATGTGTTATGTTGGCTTGAGAAAGCAAGACTTGAAGTTGGTCTCTTTTAACTCAGTCCAGTGAGTAGCCAATGCATTCTGAGCTTTTAACTTTCTCACCACACCCTAGCAACCCCTTACGGCCTCGTATATTTTCACTGTAAAAAAAACAAAACAAAACAGACATAGACTTCATATTGGACCAAACTTTGTGAGCTTAAAACTACATCAGACGGTCTTAGAGACTTAAGGCTGGACTAATTTAACATGGTCTAGCAAGAAGTCAATAAATGATGACCCTTTATCTTTCTAACCACACTCTAGCAACCATTTACAGCACTCTAGCAACTGCCCTATATACTTTCATTGTAGACACTGCAAACATGTAGCATGATTATGTTAAAAACATTTTAGTAACATACTAATTATGCTAGAAACTGCTAATAACATGCTAATCATACTAAGAACCTGCTAATAAAGCTCACAACCTATTAATATTTTAACCATGCTTGCGTTAGTAACATAATAATGCTTGAAACATGCTAATAAAATACTAATCTTGCTAAGAACATACAAATAATGCTCACAACATGCTATTAACACTCTAACCATGTTGACAACTTGTTAATAACAAGCTTATCATGCTAGAAATATGCTAGTAACATGTGAACCAAGCTAGACACATGCTAATTCTGCACACAGCATGCTACTAACTTTCTAATCATGATAACAACATGTTAGTATCACGATAAACATGCTAACAACATAATACTGCAATGTTAGCCGTTCTACAATCATGATAACATGCTAGTGACATAATAATCATGCTGGGAATATACCAACAACACTATAATCATGCTATGAATGAGCAACTAATCATGCTAACAAAATGCCAGTAACCATTAATCATGTTCGATTGTAAACTGCTTCTAACCTCAAGCTTTTAAAGCTACTTTAACTTTCAAGCAACCATCACAGCTTGTCTTCAAACTTTAGAATCTAGTTCAGTTGTTATAAAAATAGTTGTTTTGATAGTTGTTAATTTGTTGGTGTGGATGTAAAGATTCTCACTGTGAGTTTGTGTGTTTGTAGAGGGATACAGCAGGAGACGCCTCAGAATCTGCTCTGTTGAAATGTGTGGAGATCTTGTCTGGCAGTGTTGAGACTCTCAGAGAGAACAACCGTAAAGTGGCCGAAATCCCATTCAATTCAACTAACAAATACCAGGTACACCTTCAGGAAAGCAAAATACGCTAGGCTTTGAACATCTTTTATAAGCAGTTCATGTCGATGTCATAGAGATATTGATTCAAATAATAAATAATCCCATTTCTCTCTCTTTTTCTCTTTCTCTCAGCTGTCTATTCACGAGTTAGAAGACAGTCCTACTGGACACCTGCTGGTGATGAAAGGAGCTCCAGAGAGGATTCTGGACAGGTAATCCATACCTGGCCTGAATACAAGGAATCCATATATAGAGCATAAAGAATATCAGTCTGTATCTGTGATGACGGAAGAGAGAACATTATTGAATTCATTTTTAATAGCTTTAAAGGGATAGTTCACACAGATATAAAAAGTTCAGCTGCACAATAATTACATTTTCATTTGTCTGTTTAGCAGATGATATTATCCAAAGTGAAGTATAAATGAGGATAATAAAAGCACTTCAGATCTCCAGAAAAGCAGCAAAGTGTACTATGTCAAGTCTTATTTAGTTTAGCATTGTGTTATGTTTTTTTAGTTATATATTTCAACTTATTTCAGCAGACATGAACAGTGTTACGTTATCTACCTTTGCACGGCTCCACAAAGCAAGCCAGACCCATAACAATAAATTGAATTAAATTCAAATAAATAGGACATCTCTAACTTAACGAGGGGCCCAGAGTCTCATCTCCAATTCAAAAGGAAAAACAACAACAAGATGACTGACCAAAGAATTAACGTAAAGTCAAATTTATTAGACATTTAACTTTAAAGGAGACATAAAAATCTTGCGGAGGTAAAGCCAAAATAACAAACAAAAACTCAACAACTAACTACGTTTTAAACCCTCTTACCTGCACATGAAATAAAACAAATTAAACAACATTCGCTTACCTCCCTACTAACCACAAAACATGAGAAAACTTAACAAAACAAAAAGGCACCCTCCTTATCACGTGCGTCTCCGTATAGGTCTCAAAAAGTCCGCACTCAGTGTTAGATTTCAACAATATCGCCAAGCAAAAACAACAAGTTTTTTCACAAAATAAACTAAACAATCCAGGAGAAAGGAGGCTCTCCAAACAATGTTCCAGTCTGGTTTACATGGACATCACCAACACTCTTGCAAGCTTCTACACAACAATAGATTAGAATATTATTTATTATATAGTTTATTATTATTTTAATAAATAGAAAAAATACATAACAAACAGATAGGTATAAAATTGGAAGTGGTCTGAACTTTCCTCTTTTGGGTTTGACACAGCAGAAAAATGGCAAACAAAAAATGTATTAAAATTATGAATGAATACTGTAGTAGTATATACATAATACTGATATAACACTGGATTGTTGACAGACATTAATACATTAACAATTGTGATGATTATGATCCTAATTTTGGGTGCCACGGTGGCGTAGTGGGTAGCACAATCGACTCACAGCAAGAAGGTCGCTGGTTCATGCTCCGGCTGGGTCAGTTGGCATTTCTGTATGGAGTTTGCATGTTCTCCCCGTGTTGGCATGGGTTTCCTCAGGGTG
Organism: Danio albolineatus; assembly: GCA_903798035.1. NCBI lineage: Eukaryota > Metazoa > Chordata > Actinopteri > Cypriniformes > Danionidae > Danio > Danio albolineatus. The sequence goes on from CAIGQQ010038184.1 coordinate 1,939,832, forward strand.
CTCCGGTTTCCCCCACAAGTCCAAAGACATGCGCTATAGGTGAATTGGGTGAGCTAAAATTGGCCCTAGTGTACAGTATTCGTGTGAATGAGTGTGTATGGTGTGTTTCCCAATGATGGGTTGCAGCTGGAATGGCACCCGCTGTGTAAAACACATGCTGGATAAGTTGGCGGTTCATTCCGCTGTGTGGCGACCCCAGATTAATAAAGGGATTAAGCCAACAAGAAAATGAATGAATGAATGATCATAATTTCCAAATTTTGATTAATAGATTGTTTATCCATGATTTCCTAATTTATTATAAATATATATAATTTCTGTAGTTAACTATTAAAATGTAATTAAAATGAAGCTGAATATAAAGTAATATATATATTTATACAATAAATTTAAATACATAATTCTGGAAAATTGTTATACATTAAAGCCAAAATGTCTAAAACTTTAACTAAGAATACGTGCGTATAATAAGAATAAGAATAAGAATAGGCACGTATTTAATATCTATGATTATTGATAGACATGATTTAATTATTTGGTCTTTTTGTTAAAAATGTTAGTTTTTAACCACTAACTGATTACTGAATGATTGGTCATGCAGGTGCAGTTCCATAATGATCAACGGAGAGGAATTCCCAATAGACGACGACTGGATGGATGCATTTCAGGGAGCCTATATGGAGTTGGGCGGACTGGGAGAGAGAGTTCTGGGTAAGTTTATGCCTCCTCACTTAATTCTTTTAGCAATTCCTTACCTGTGAAAAAGAAGTATACTAAGTTGTATTGCAATCATTTTATTTTCAGTAGTGCAAGTGTGTACTAATAAAAAAAAAATTGTACTGACTTTAAATATAATAAAAGTGTACTGTATTACCAGCATGCTTTTAACTGTTTTTACGATGAAACTTCTAACACACTTTAAAAAAAAATTAATTTCGTATATTTTCTAAAAACATGTTTACATATTAAATTGAATGTTTTGTTTATTTACTACAAGTGTATTTATTTTGCATTTGATGGAAATATATTTTAGTATCATCTCTACTTTGTGTTAAAAATGACCTTTGTATCAATGCATCAAAACATACTTTCAAAGCACATTATTAAACTGAATTTGTATTATACTTTAAGTTACATTTTGCAGTATTTTCAAGCGGACTTTTCATACAATTTAGCTTTCAAAAAGTAATAAAACATGTCAAATGCATGACAGCACATTTAAAACATACTAAAACTACACTCAAAAAATGATGTTTGTTCAAACTACTTATTTAAAATGAGCTGAAACAACACAATTCTTGAGTTTTTTTGGGGACGACTTAAGTGTTTGATGTTCAGTCCACTAAAATTTGTAAAAACTAATAAGCTAACTCAATTTCTTTGTTGTCCCAACACAAATCAATTAAAGATAAAAACAGATTAACTGTGTTAAACTGGTTATAAAAGAATGAAAAAAGAAAAGTAAGACATAAACTGTCGGATGTAGCACAGTGCTCATTCAGTAAAGGCACAGCTAAACAGATGTGTTTTCAGTCTTTATTTGAATGTGCCTAATGTTGGAGCACATCTGATCATTTCTAGATGCTAATTCCAGCAGCGGTTGGTGTAGTAGCTGAAGGCGGATTCACCCTGCTTTGACTGATCTCATGGAGTTTCTAGTTTATATGATCCTAAAGATCTGAGTGATCTGTTAGATTTGTAATCGTATCGGTGTCTAAGGCCATTTAATGATTTATAGACAAGTAATAACACTTTAAAATCTATTCTGAATGTAGCTGGGAGCCAGTGTAAAGACCTGAGTAAGTATAAGTATTTTAATACCCGTTCTCTCTTTCAGGTTTCTGCCACCTGTTCCTCTCTCCCTCTCAGTTTCCAAGGGGGTTTGAGTTTGATTGTGACGACGTGAATTTCCCAGTCAATCAGCTCTGTTTCCTGGGCCTAATCTCCATGATCGATCCGCCCCGAGCTGCAGTGCCAGATGCTGTGGGCAAATGCCGTTCTGCGGGTATTAAGGTATCCATTTATATCTGTACATCAGCATTCAACTTTATTTCCAGACACTTGGTCCAATAGCAACAGAAGACAAACAGAACAATACACAATACACAATATAGACAGTTACGCCAATATTTCCTCTAAGGTGACTGAAAAGTAGGCCCACACTGAATCTGCATGCGCAATAATCCGCAGATTTCTAGCCAATCATTGAGGCTATTTATTTACTAGTGTAAATGTGTGTACATTTATATTTATTCAGTTTTTAAGTTAATTTCAGCAATATTATTGACTAATATGAAAACGTTTATATGATTTATTCACAATACAGTTTGTAAAGTAATATTTTCTGTCTTTTAGTAGAAGGGAAGTTTATTTATAAACAAATTTCAAGAGGATCACATGCTTATGATTGTTTTCGGCTGTTCCAGCGTCAGCTCATGATTGATTATCCAATATAAATAACTTATCCTATTAATAAGATTATCCTATAAATACACACACACACACACACACCCTACTTTCCCTCCTTTTTAGATGGGTGACATGGCAGCCCAGTGATTAGCACTGTTGCCTGACAGCAAGAATGCCTCTGGTTTAAGTCCCTACTAAACCAGATGACATTTCTGTGTGGAGTTTCGCTTGTTCTCCCCGTGCTCGCATGGGTTTTCCCCGGGTTCTCCGGTTTCCTCCCACAGTCCAAATAACACGCACCTGAAGTAAATTGAGCACACAAATTGATACCACAGTCAAGCTTTTAGCGAGTACACCTCACCTCGGTTCCATCACTAGCTAGAAATAAGCCTTGGGGGGAGTTCATCGAGATCTACCTGAGCTCAAACTCTCCTCTCGCCCTGCAAACGGGAGGGAGCCCAGGGCTCGAGGATCCTATAAGCTCAGGGTTCCCTCACGGGACAGCATGCCAAACAAGCTTTATTATCAATCATCAGCTAAGTGTGAACTATTGAAATATTATATGAGAGACTTGCTTTGTTTACCAAATCAGTGGATCTAACTGGATCTTATTGCATTGTAAACATTAAATAAAAGTAAAAAATTACAAAATTCTGCACAGAAATAGCAAAAAATGTCCGCTGATTCTGTCTGGCTGTACTGATAACACACATCAGTAAGCCTAGTATTTGTCAGCAACACATAAATGCCATTCTGAGCATTCTTCAGTCGACAAATACACTTATACATCAAATTGTATCATCAAAGCAGGAAATGATGGAACTCTTACCTTATAGAATAAATCACTTGCACTGCACCATCTAGGTTTTTTTAGCAGAGTCCTCCTCATACAATCATTATACACAACCTGCAGCTTATGGAGACTCCCTTTTTAAAATATGATACCACAAAGGAGCTGTATATGAAGAGCAGCAATATGTTCTAAAGAGATTTACTTTAAACATTGTGTGTTCGAGAAAACAGCTGACTGAAATCCATATTTACAGGTCATAATGGTGACGGGTGACCATCCTATAACTGCCAAGGCCATTGCTAAAGGTGTTGGCATCATCTCTGAGGGCAATGAAACGGTGGAGGATATCGCCGAAAGACTTAATATACCACTGAGCCAAGTCAATCCACGGTCTGTGTGTGTGTGAATCTGTCTCCGTTGAGTGTTTGATTGAAAGCCTGGGAGAGTGTGTATGTGTGTGTGTGTGTGTGTGTGTAAAAACAAATCTATTTCAATGGGGGTTTATGGACTTTTATTGCTTCTTCGCAGATAATGGAAATTGGCACTGTTTTCTGTATGTGTGTGTGTGCTTTAGAGACGCTAAAGCCTGTGTGGTCCACGGTTCAGACCTGAAGGACATGAGCTCCGAGTATCTGGATGATATTCTGAGGTACCACACGGAGATTGTGTTTGCTCGCACTTCACCTCAGCAAAAGCTCATCATCGTGGAGGGCTGCCAGAGACAGGTGTGTGTTAAAGGGGTCACCGATTGAGGAATGTAATTTCCCTTGATCTGCTGACTTAAAGAGGTTGTTGTACTGTTAAAACATCCTGTATGTTTCAGAATTCATAACATCACAGAAACAGCGTTCACTGAAACCAGTGTTATGCTGTGGTTTGACAAAAGACATTCAGTGCAATTCAAGGTTATTTGTATAACGTTTTTCACAATAATTATTGTTTCACTGCAGCTTTACAAAAGGTGCACATCATTGCATTACAATCAAATTCTGAAAAGTTAAGGCTATTAGTTACCATAACTTCACAAGTTACTAATAACTTGAACTAATTGCATAGACATAGGGCCATAGGACATCTGACATAGGGCCAGATTTACTAAACTGGGAAAATTTGCAAACAGACATAAACAAAGACTCTCAGTTGCATATCGATCAATAACTGCAGTGTAAATTAAAGTAGTGGCAAATAAGCAGAGCCGATGCTAATAAAGTAAGGGTGATCTACTATAAATAGGCATGGCACTTTTTTATCCACTGAATAAAGGGGGACAATTCAAATATGTGGGGGCACTTTAAGAAAATAACTGATATTCACTCACTCACTTATTCCCTGCTTTATCAAGGGCCACCACAGTGGAATGAACTGGCAATTACTCAGACTATTTTTTACTCAAAAAATATGGCCGCAACCTAGCAATGAAAGAACAACCCTCAGGAAACACACACACACACAAACACACGCACTCTTCCATTCACTCACAACTAGTCGATATTCATGATGTCAAAGTTAGCCTAGTTTATGAATGTATAAAAGCAGCTATTGTACACATATTGAACAGAAGTATAGTTTTATTTTATTTATGACGATTTATTTATTGCCTAAAGAACAGGAATATTCACAAAATACACAAGATTTATATAATCAACCACAAGACAAAGACAAAAAAACATTTCCATGCAAAAGTGAGAGATGTCAGAAATGGGCTGCACCCATGTGCTTAGCTCTCCAGACTTTTTGTTTTCACTTACAATAAGCCAAATCTGACTGAAGTTATGCGAGATAATCTACAGGATGTATATCTTATTAACAGTTTGTGTTTTTGACAGCTCAGGCACAAGGAAAGCAGATTGCACACTGCCTGGGGCACCTAAGATCGTGCTGGTATTACGTCATGGAGCATTGTTGTTATCTCAAGTCATCTTTTAATTCTTGAAACAAATTACAAGTTACATATTTGGCAAACTATGCAAGTTTGGACTACATGTTCCTCTGGCAGTCCAGATAAATACCTGCGGATCTTCTAGCTTATACCACGTGCTCTCTGATCTCTGCAGTAACTCCTCTTGGCAACAACAGCTGCAGCTGTTACATGCACAACATTTAAGACATGCATTTTTTAGGTGTTAAATAAGGGCAAAATACCCATCATTTAAGGAGGGCAAATGTTAGTAAATCACATTGCGTTTTTCATTTAAATACGTACTTTCCTCCCATAAAATTTGTGTCTGAGTGGGAAACTCCTACAAATGCATATTCAGTAAGGTCAGGTACAAAAATAGCTGTGTTCACACCTCTTCAGTGCCATTCTTTGCTGCATGTGTTTAGTACTGCAAAAAAGGCACAAGCAGTGAGTGAATCTGGCTCTTAAAAACATAAAAATGAAAACGTGCCAATGTTTTTAAATGGACCTCAGAGAACATTATAACATACAATATACATTTTATGAATCCTTTTTTTTTTAAAGTACTTTTTTTCTTGATTTCGTGTGAATGTACATGACTTCAACATATTTCATAATTTATTGTGTGTAAAATTTAGATTTCATCTTAGACTAAATGCAGATGAAAGTATTAATAAAGTAGCCTTAGCAAATAGCTTTATTTAATCAACAAAATTAGAGTTTGTTTTTTGTCATATTTAAAGAAACATACTAGTCAAACCATGACATATGCACATATAACTGTACTTATGAAATAGAATGCATTTATAACATAAACCACATACGCTTACTGGCCACTTTATTAGGTACAACTGTCCAACTGTTAATGCAAATTTCTAACCATCTAACCACATGGCAGCAACTCAATGCATTTAGGCATGTAGACATGGTTAAGACAATCTGCTGCAGTTCAAACCGAGCATCAGAACGGGAAAGAAAGGGGATTTAAGTGACTTTAAATGTGGCATGGTTGTTGGTGCCAGACGGGCTGGTCTGAGTATTTCAGGAACTGCTGATCTACTGGGATTTTTGCACACAACCATCTCTAGGGTTTACAGAGAATGGTCTGAAAAAATATCCAGTGAGCAGCTGTTCTGTGGGCGCAAATGCCTTGTTGATGTCAGAGGAGAATGGCCAGACGTTTGAGCTGATAGAAAGGCAACAGTGACTGAAATAACAACTCATTACAACCGAGGTATGCAGAAGAGCATCTCTGGATGCACAACACGACCAACCTTAAGTCGGATGGGCTACAGCAGCAGAACACAACACCGGGTGCCACTCCTCTCAGCTAAGAAGAGGAAACTGAGGCTACAGTTCACACAGGCTCACACTTTGGGCCCATTAGTACCAACTGAGCATTGTGTCAATGCAACAGTCTACCTGAGTATTGTTGCTGACTACATCCTTCCCTTTATGACCACAGTGGACCCATCCTTTGATGGCAACTTCCAGCAGGATAGCGCGCTATGTCATAAAGCATGAAACCTCTCAGACAGGTTTCTTGAACATGACAATGAGTTCATTGTACTCAAATGGCCTCCAGTCCCCAGATCTCAATCCAATAGAGCACCTTTGGGATGTGGTGGAACAGGAGATTTGCATCATGGATGTGCAGCCGACAAATCTGCAGCAACTGCGTGATGCTATCATGTCAGTATGGACCAAAATCTCTGAGGAATATTTCCAGTACCTTGTTGAATCTATGCCACGAAGGTTTAAAGCAGTTCTGAAGGCAAAAATGAGTCCAACCTAGTACTCGTAAGGTGTACCTAATAAAGTGGCCGGTGAGTGTATAAAGCGCTGCATAAACCAGTAAGATTTTAATAGATTAGTACTTTTATTTATATTGCCTTTATTGTTAATTTCATTCACAATATTACTATTTTTATTGTATTTTTATCACATAAATTCAACCTTGGAGCCCACACTGTAAAATAAATGCAGGGTTCCAGAAAATTAATGTTATCCCAACACAAATCGATTAAGTTAACAATTAATGGTTAAGTGAAATAAACATAAAACAATTAAGTTGTCCCAAAAAAAAAATGTGTTGTTTCAGCTTTAAAATAAGTCATTTGAACAAGCAGCAAAAATCTTTTTTTGAAAGCATAAGAGATTTAATTCATGCAAAGTTAAACCACCTTAAGGTCTACACTGCATGTCTATATTCAAGCTGGCAGATTTTGACTCTGGCTCTGATTGTCTGACTGGTCTTTGACTGTGATTGGCTGACTGGTCTTACCTTTGCTTCTGATTGGCTGCCTCTGGCCGCAGGGTGCCATCGTGGCAGTGACAGGTGATGGGGTGAACGACTCTCCTGCTCTGAAGAAGGCTGACATTGGCGTTGCCATGGGAATCACAGGCTCAGACGTCTCCAAGCAAGCAGCTGACATGATCCTGCTGGACGACAACTTTGCTTCAATCGTTACAGGAGTGGAAGAGGGTGAGAGAGGCAGCAGAGAGAATGCTAAGTGTTAGGACAAAAGAAATGAAGCATTTTAACGATTTCCTTATTTTCTAACTCAGTTTCTCACATTTTCACAAAAGTGCTTCATAGGCATGAGTTGTTTAGGGAAAATGCAATTAATTTATTCACTTATGTTACATTTGCACTTAGCCATTTGGCAGACGCGTAGTCAAATGAGAACAATAGGAGTAATCAAAGCAACAGAGGAACAAAAACTAAATAGAATAATTCCTAGTTAGTCTAATGCAGTACATATAAAGGGAGAGGGGGAGGAGAGTGGATTAGAGACAGAGTGCATGAGAAAGAGAGTTTTTATTATTGTAAGATGTTCAGAATAATTTTTTTTTACAGTTTTTTTTAAAGGGCACCTATTTCACCCCTTTTACAAGATGTAAAATAAGCCTGTGGCGTCTTCAGAATGTGTCTGTAAAGTTTCAGCTCAAAATCAGATAATTTATTGTTGCCTCTAGAATCTGCCCATTTTGGTGTCTGAATACATTGTAGCTGTTTTTGTAGCCTGTGGCTTTAAATGCAAATGAGCTGCTTCTCCCCGCCCACCTCTCCCACATGTGTCTGCTTCTCATCATGTCAGATAAACAGCACAGGGCCAGAGACAGACTCGGAGGAAGCTGAAATACAGCTCATTAGTCAAAAAGAACAAGTTTATTTGATGTATTTGTGGTGGAGTTTTTTCAAGCCTTTCTGAAATGATGAGTCTCAAACGAATCTACAAAACAAAACTAATCTTTATTACGAACATGCTGTTTTAAATACGTTTTACACTTATAAAACTTCACAGTAAGTTGTAACAGCCATTTTAATTCCAGTTTCTTTGCAAAAACAACTGTGGACGTGTAGACGTTTTTATAGAAACATGGTGCCTGGTGGGTGGGGAAGAGCACACTGCTACGTCACATTGCGGTCAGCCTCATAACCACTGGGATTTGGGTCTTTTTTAACATCAGGAAATTTTAAAAAGAGACTGGTTGGGTTTATATCACTCCAATATGATTGTGGACACACTATACATACACACAGTTCTGTCCAAACATCTTACAAAAGTAGATTTTATTTATTTATTTATTTTTAATAGGGAAGTCATATTTTATTATCTTCATATGTTCTATATAAGTATATATAAGGAAAACAGAATAGAGAATAGACAAAATAGTATATATTACCTATTTTCTGTTATAGTACATATATATATAAGTAGCTTTTTATTTTTTCCCCCATAATTTTCCTTTCAACCCTAATCTGACCTACTGATATCTCTCTATATGAAAGGTATTCTGCATTAGACCAACTAGGAACTATCATATTTACATATTTTTGCTCTTTTCTTGATTTGATTACCTGTATTGTTCTGATATAGAAGTCTCATTAACTGATAGTGATTAGAAAGTTATTTTTGTGTATATATATAATAAAAAAAACTTGAATAAAAATACATGATATTGTCAGAGATCATAGCATTTTTTATAGAGTAGATAATAGAATGGAGAGTGGTATTCTGTTATTCTGTATATTCTGTTATTGATTGCTCACCCTCATGTTGTTTTAAATCCTCCATCGACAACAACGATCCCGAGACACGCAAAGTCTAGAAGAAACACCAAAACACTGTCAAAACATTCCATGTGAATTCAACTGTTATCATATAAAGCTCAAAGAATGCTTTGGTGTGCCAAAAAACTGTAAAAAAAACGGCTTTGTTTGGCTATGTCTTCTGCATGCAATCAGGTTGCATGTTTACAACAGGCACAATGCTGCTTGTGTTTTGAGCTGCGGACTCTAATTTCAATGTCAGTTTCAAGATTATTTTTTTAACACTTTTTACAATAACTATTGTTTCAAAACAGAAAAAGTGCACAATATTGCATTAGTTACAATCAAATATTAGTTATTATATATAACCTGCAATTTTATAGCATATAGGTGATGTTTATGTGAGCTTGCTTAACGAAGTGTATTCATGTATTAAGTGTATGTGTTGAAGTCCTTGATGGTTGGCATCATCTCTTTACAAGTCTTGGATCACATCAATGGTGCTGCACAATCTCTAGAGGCCTCGGTATTTCCAGGTGGAAATAGAGAACAAAGAAAATCATCAGCATAGCTGCTGTTCTCAGTGAACGAGATATTAAATGTCAATGCGAAAATGAAGTGCTATAAATGAAATCTAAATTAAATAACGGCAATACGTAATACTGACCTAATCTGGCAGAGAATGTGCTGTCAATCAAAGTCATATTTGTAGTGTTTTTTCCACACACATAAGTGTTTTTGGAGCTTCATATTATTACAGTCGAACCACTGAAGTCACATGCAATGTTTTGACAATGTTTTTAGTTCCTTTTCTGCTGTTTATGTTTATGGAATATGAGAGAGCTCTTGAATTTCAACTCTGACAAAAAATTCAGTTCAATTTATGTTTATTTTTCTGGTAGAAATGTAGATTGTGTCAAAGCAGCTTTACATAGACATTCCAGGACGTTAAAATGTGTCAGTCCAGTTTTTAGAGTTCAGTTTAGTTCTGTTCATATGTGGTTTAATATTCCCTGCTGAACGCCCACTCACTGAAGAGCAAATCTATCGATGCGCAGCTCCACAAGTCCCAAACCAAGCAAGCAAAAAGTACAAAAAGAGCAATAATATGTAAGCTCGGTTCCAGTTGGTCAAACAAATACAAATTGAAGTGAAGTGAGTCTTGTCAAGTATGGTTTTACCCATACTAAAAATTGGTCCTCTGCTTTTAACCCATCCAAGTGCGCACACACATTTTGAGTAAGGAGTGAGAGAACACACACACACACACACTGTAAATAAAAATATGTCAAAATTATGGTAAAACAACGGTGGCTGTTGCAAGAGTTTCACCATTTAAAAATATGGAACAAACCATAAAAAAGTCACATTTTTACAGTAAACTAAGTGTTTAAGTGTTAATAAACCAATGTTTTGAAGTATGAATATCTATACGTCACTCTGGGTATTGTGAGAAGTCCATTTATAGTTATTAACCCTATATATTTTTATATTTATATATTTTTTACAGTGCAGTGAGCATATTACACCCAGAGCTGTGGGCAGCTATTGCTTCTGGAGGTTTTAGGTGGTTTGGTGTCTTGCTCAGCTGGGTATTAAAGATGGAGAGAGAGTACCGCTCATTCACTCCTCCCATCTTCCATTTCTGCCTGGACCAAAGAAATTGAACCTGCAACCTTTTGATTACATGTCCAACTCCCTAACCATCAGGCCACAACTGCTCCACCAAGAAAAAAAAATTGGATTGCGTTTCTTACTCCTAATGTTGCTAGTTAACACACTCAATGCATTTTTTTTCAACACATCCCATAATTTCTAAAATATCAACCTCTACCTAATGGTTAATATGTCTGTTTATGGTAAAAGTGTCGGAATGAATACATATACTATGGAAAATCTGAAAATATAAAGTGTAGGACCAATTTATTTAAAACCATACTCAAAATAAAACATTTTTAAACACTAAATCTTTATTTTTTGAAGTATGCCATAAAATATTTCAGATTCTCATTTAACACGTTTTCTTGTTGTTGTTTTCTTTACAATAAAACCAAAATCAATTGTAGTAGCACAACAGGGTTATGTTTGTTTGATTTTTTGTAAAAACCAACAAGGCTGTGTGTGTAAACCATCAGTAATCCTTTAAATGACTTTAACAGTCATTATTTAAAACAGTCAAATTATGGTCAACGATTTTGTAGAGCAGGCATTTAAAGGGTTAACAAATATGAATATTAATAATTACACAATGAAAACACTCTAATTAAGGTCTGTGTTTTAGGTCGTCTGATCTTTGACAACCTGAAGAAGTCGATTGCGTACACGCTGACCAGTAATATCCCAGAGATCACACCCTTCCTGCTCTTCATCATCGCCAGTGTTCCTCTGCCTCTGGGCACCGTCACCATCCTCTGCATCGACCTTGGCACTGACATGGTGCGTTATACACACTCGCACGTGTGCATTCAGTCTCACTTTCAATTCCTGTCGAGTGTGATTCTAACCTCGGGCACCAGACGCCAGACTCTCTCACACACTCTCAAAAATATGAGGATCTCTGTCATCACCGTCATCATTATCTCTCTCTCTCTCTGTGTGTGTGTGTGTGTGTGTGTTTCAGGTTCCTGCGATCTCTCTGGCGTACGAGTCGGCAGAGAGTGACATTATGAAGCGTCAGCCCCGAAACCCCAAAACTGACAAGCTGGTGAATGAAAGGCTCATCAGCATGGCTTACGGACAGATCGGTCAGCCTCAAGTGCACTCACACACAGATATCAGCAAACGCACACACACATGCCCTTTACAACTTCATTCTAGTCCACTTTATAGTCTGTGAAGAATTTCTTTGTGCAAAAAAAAATCTACATTAGATGCATCTTGCACCTATTTTTTTAACGGGTCACTTGGCTTGCATTGCACCCCAGGCAAGATAAGACATGACTGGAGAAAATAAACTGTGTTTGTTGTTTAGTTTAAGTTCAATCATCTGAAATATGCTAAATATAAAGACGTTTACAGCAAGCAAGCAAAACATCCATGCACACACAACATTTGGGTTGGTACCAAAACAGATAGACACATGTTTCACTTTAATTCATTTAGACTTTATGTTATTTATAGTAAATTCTACTGTTATATTTAGGTTTTTTTTAACTCCTTTTTCTGTTCTTAATTTAAATGTAAAGGATTTGGGGATGGCACGGTGGCTTAGTGGTTAGCACTGTCACCTCACAGCGAGAAGGTCGTTGTTTTGAGTCTTAGCGGGCCAGTTGGCATTTCTGTGTGGAGCTTGCATGTTAACCCCGTGTTCTCCCGGTGCCCCACAGTCCAAAGACATGCGCTATTGACCTTATTCTTCAATGCGGAAGTGCGCTCGTTTTTGCGATTGTTTTAGAACTTCCAATTCAGTGGCCTATGGGAGAAATTACTAGGAAAAATAAATGGCAGAAAACGGTCAAAGTACTCGCTCTACAAACAAGTAGAATGACATAATAAAAAAATATCAGTTTGCTACATCAAGCAGCATAACGAGCTGTTTTAAAGTCTAAAAATGAATGGAAGTGAATTGGATTAACTAATTGGCTGCAGTGTATGAGTGCGTGCTTGAATGGGCATCCACTGCGTAAAACATATACTGGAATAGTTGGCGGTTCATTCCACTGTGGCGACCTCTGAAATAGAGACTAAGCTGAAGGAAAATGAATGAATGTCAAGGATTTGTTGCTCAGTTAGGGAAACTATCACTGCGTCCCAAATGGCACACTATACACTATTCACCACTACTCACTTACTGTATGCACTATTCACTTATGAACTTACACACTCAACAGCATAGTATATAAATTTAGTGTCGTCCCAAATGGAGAAGTAACTTTTTTTTTTTTATCACAGATTCAAACAGTCCAAAGACATGCGCTATTGACCTTATTCTTTAATGTGGAAGTGTGCTCATTTTTGCGATTGTTTTAGAACTTTCGATTCAGTGGCCTATGGGAGAAATGACTAGGAATAATAAATGGCAGAAAACGGTCAAACTACTTGCTCTACAAACAAGTGTGTTCATGACTATACAGACAAAGTAGAATGACATAGTAAAAAATATCAGTTTGCAACATCAAGCAGCATAACGAGCTGTTTTAAAGTCTAAAAATGAATGGAAGTGAATGAGACCGGAAGTCTCGAGCTAAAAAGTTTCAAATGACTGCGCCCGCTCATACTGTACATGGAGAAAAAGGTGAATAGGTAAATTGGATTAACTAATTGGCTGCAGTGTATGAGTGCGTGCTTGAATGGGTATCCACTGCGTAAAACATATGCTGGAATAGTTGGTGGTTCATTCCACTGTGGTGAACTCTGAAATAGAGACTAAGCTGAAGGAAAATGAATTAATGTAATGGATTTGTTGCGCAGTTAGGCAAACTATCACTGCGTCCCAAATGGCACACTATACACTATTCACCACTATTCACTTACTGTATGCACTATTCACTTGTGAACTTACACACTCAACAGCATAGTATATGAATTTAGTGTCGTCCCAAATGGAGAACTAACTTTTTTTTTTTTTAGATAACAGATTCAAACTTTTGTTCTTTTTTTCCCTTTGGTTTAGTCCCTTATTTATCAGGGGTCAACACAGCGAAATGAACCGCCAACTATGGCGACATATGATTTAAAGAGGTGGTCCACTACGATATCATATTTTAAGCTTTAGTTGGTGTGTAATGTCGCTGTGTGAACATAAACAGCATCTCTGAATGTAAGACGCTCAAACTTCAATGCAAAGGGAGACATTGGCTTTTACAGAGTTAGCTAGGCCAAGCCTACAGCGAATGAAGTTTGAGGACTACAAGAAAATACTTCCTGGTTAACGATGTCATAAACCCTTTAGGTTACAAGCATACACCCCCCGCAGCGAAGGGGTGTGGCCAGATGTGCTGTAATGTTATAGCAGGACGCTTCCTAGTGACATGGAGCTGATCTGCGAATCTCAGCACATTATGTTAGCTGACCAATCAGAGCCTCTTGAGGGAGGGCTTTTGGAGGGTTCAGGAAATATGACAGTCGTTTTCGTGTTAGCTGAGTAGCTGTATATAATCAAGATAAGCTAGTAAGATATATGAAAAAATTATGTAGTTTTTCACAAATGAAGCATGAGCACACTTTGCTTTGCACCCCATAAACACAATCAAGCTTTAAAAATACATTCTGGATCACCCCTTTAATCAGCAGATGACCTTCCAGCCCCAACCTAGAACTGGGAAACACCCATACATATGCATTCACACATACATTCACACACTACAACCAATTTTTGTTTACCCAATTCACCTATACCACGTCTTTGGACTGTGGAGGAAACCCATGCGAACAATGGGAGGACATGCAAACTCCACACAGAAATGCCAACTGGCCTAGCCAAGACTTGAACCAGCGACCTTCTTTCACACAATATTTCAATGTGAATGCACTACTTACACTATTTATACTACAACATGGCATAGAATAGTGCATAAGTATGTGATTTGGGACGCACCTTATGTTTTAAATGTTATATTTTGTCTAACATGTTTTTTTTATTTCTGAATTCATTTATTACTTTTCTGTCATTTTTTGTACTCAACAAATGCAATTTCCCATTTAGTGTGACTTATGATACAGAAAATATGTACTTATTATTTAGAATTATTTACTGCAATGTAGAATAGTTTTCTTGTCATTGCTTTTATTGCAAGCAGCCTTTTATTCCTTCTATAATCAAACAAATAAACAGCTTTTGCATTGCGGGTGTCATTGAAAAACTATTTTAGAAATCTGAAGGGGGTGAATAAGCCTCATGCTTCAGATTAATATTGAGAATAAAATAGCTTTTCGCACTCAGCGGGTATGAGAGGAATTAAATGTGTTTGTACACTTGTGTTTATTTGTGCATCTGCATTTGTGTGTGTGCGTGTGCTTAGGTATGATCCAGGCTCTGGGAGGATTCTTCACCTATTTTGTGATAATGGCTGAAAATGGATTTCTGCCTCAAACGCTGCTGGGAATTCGACTGGATTGGGATGATCGTACAGTTAATGACCTGGAGGACGGCTATGGACAGCAATGGGTAAACACATACTCTATACACCACCATAAGAATGTCAGTGCTTGTAAGATTGTATGTTTAACACTTAATTATATAACACTGACATTTGTGTTATTTTATTTTAATATTTTATTATTTATTAAACAACACTTTCTAATCACTGTCATATTCAAATCAATTTTCATTCCTGCTTTTTTTATTCATTCATTCATTTACCCATTCATTCATTTTCTATTCAGCTTAGTCCCATTATTAATCTGGGGTCGCCACAGCGGAATGAACTGCCAACTTATCCAGCATATGTTTTATGCATATGCAGATGCCCTTCCAGCTGCAACCCATCACTGGAAAACATCCATACGCACTCATTTACACACATAAACTACGGACAATACAGCCTACCCTATTTACCCTATGGAGGAAACCTACACAAACACGGGGAGAACATACAAACTCCACGCATAAATGCCAACTGACCCAGCCAAAGCTCGAACCAGCGACCTTCTTGCTGTGAGGCGATTGTGCTACCCACTGAGCCACCGTGACACCCCCTTTTTATTAAAAAAGAAAAAAAGATTCCAACACTCTTTTCTTTTTCTATATTCTGTTCCTTATTATTATCTATATATTTATATAAAAACCAGGGTGTCCACGGGGTCTTAAAATGTCTTACATTTCAAAAACATTGTAGGTCTTAAATAATTTTAAACAGGTCTTCATTTTTCTGTCTCCATGTTAACCCAAACAGGCCAACACTCATCCAGTCACAAACAATTCATCTCACTAAAACTTTTAACAGAAGTTACATTTTTAACTTCATTTCTCAACCTGCTTTAATTCTCTTCCTTACAATAACATCTGTTTAAAAGTTCTCCATGTGTTCATAGCTAAATGCTGAGCACACTGATCTGAACACACTGATGTGAATACTGTACATTTAGTTTATTATAGATTTTAAAACTTGTCGATTTTTTTAAAAGAAATGTTATGTTGACAAAAGTGCATGTTTTGACACAATATTTAAAATATGTGTATAAGAAATAAAAAAAATTGAATATTTTTGGATGAACGAAGTAACCACAGTGGCTCAGTGATTATCACTGTCACCTCACAGCAAGACTGTCGCTGGTTCGAGTCCCGGCTGGGTCAGTTGGCATTTCTGTGTGGAGTTTGCATGTTCTCCCTGTGTTTCCCTCCGGGTGCTCCTCCACAGTCCAAAGACATGCGCTATAAGTGAATTGGATAAACTAAATTGGCTGTAGTGCATGAGTGTGATTGAATGTGAGAGTGTATGGGTATTTCGCAGTGGGTTGCATCTGGAATTGCATCTGCTGTGTAAAACGTATGCCGGAATAGTTGGCAGTTCATTCCGCTGTGATGACCCCTGATAAATAAAGGAGTAAGCTGAAGGAAAATGAATGAAAGTAACCAGGCCATTCGAATTTTAAAAATAATTTCTTACACTTATATAGTGCTTTTCTGGACACTTAAAGTGCTTTACACATTGGGGGGATCTCCTCAACCACCACCAGTGTGCAGCATCCACCTAGACGACACAACGGCAGACATATCAGAATCAGAATCAGAATCAGAATCAGTTTTATTGCCAAGTGTGCTTCACACACACAAGGAATTTGCTTTGGCTACAGAAGCTTCCAGTGTACATAAAGTGACA
>CAIGQQ010038184.1:1978530-1990595 GCA_903798035.1 Danio albolineatus
ATTCATGCTAGAATCATGCTAGTAACATGCTAATTCATGCTAGAATCGTGCTAGTATTATGCTAATTTATGCTAAAATCATGCTAGTAACATGCTAATTCATGCTAGAATCATGCTAGTAACATGCTAATTCATGCTAGAATCACGCTAAGATCATGCTAATTCATGCTAGAATTATGCTAGTAACATGCTAGTTTTTCAACTAAATAAACTATTTAAAACTGGCTTTTCAAGCCACCATAAAGTTTGTCCTCAAACTTTACTATCTAGTTTGACAGATTAATGTCTCATAACTGACATAACGTGATTTCCCGTTTGTTTTTTTTGTTTAACGTTTCGGCTAAAATCTGAACTAAATTCGTTGCTTTAATGCGCTTGTTTAATAAATATGTACATAATTTCTACAATGTGCATTTGTACTTTAAATATGTTGGTTTCATAGTTATGTTGAAGTTATGTTGAAAGTCACGGTGTTTTTACTGTGTTTAAAGGACGGTAGCCCGACAGGGTCTGTATTCATCACGGTCACAATTTGGCGTTCTTTACAGACAGTAAGTATTTTCATATTTTCCATACACTTTTTCTCATTAAATTCCAAAGTATACTTTTCTTATCTGTGCATATGCGAGGGTCTGCATACAGTCCACATAAAGCCCAAATTTAACTACTTTTTTGTCTTTTTAACTACACACTGTTCTTCAAAGTGTTCTCCATTTGATACTTGACATGGTTAATAGTTTTTGTTATCGAGGTAAAGTTGGTTTTATACTCACACGTTTGGACTTTTACCTTACAAATATAATTTCATAAAGTATTCAACACGGTTCACGGTCAATTATATAGTGCTAATGGTGTTTTGAAGTCATAATTACATGCTATTTGAGACCAAATATTAAAAGTAGCTTGTTACAAATTGTCACTGGTCAATAATGAACGAGTGTGCAAATATAAAACCAATTTTACCCCAATGTTTTTGCTCAATTTAGTTTGTCAAGATGTCAACGCTTAATTTGACTGCTATTTTAGTCAATGACAACAAAAACAAACTACTGAAGATTGCAGAAACACTGACAATCACTTGTGTGAATACATGAAAACACATTCGGACATTTTTGTTGCTTACGACCAGACAAAGTTGAATCTTTCTATTGAGCATTTGTGCATTGAATGTATGTTTTTCTTCATGCAGTATACTTTCAAGGCTAAAACTGAACTATACATCAGGTGTAAAAATTCTACCTTGTTTTCTAGTGCCGTTCCAATGGGGACAGCAGCTAATGAGGAAATGGACAAGTTTTGGGCAAAAAACACACGTCTCAATCGACCATTGTCACCACATATGACCATCTACAAGTGAGTGTTGCCAAATCTTTGTCTTGGAGTGCGTGTATCATGCAGCAAACAGCACTGCATTTGTATGGATATGTGGTGAGTTATTGTTGTAATGTAACTGAACTGTTCAAAAATATGATTAATTAGTGTACATGGTTTTTACAGGTGGTCTGTCCCCATGGTGATGTCAATCTCACACAGAGGAACAGGCGTAGCACTAAGTTCAGGTAACTGACCTTCACACCAATGCATGATAAAATACTGTTTATTGTAAATATAGTCTACCACATTAAACACTCAAGCCCTTTAAAATTCAGATAGGTTCTGATTGACTGTCAGTGTTATTATTGTTCATTATCTGGGAAAAAAAAAGCGATTCCTTTATTATAGTTGTCAATGTCGTTATAACAGTGGTGTCTACTTCACTATTTTTACATAATTAGATGGAATATCAAAACTATATATTTATCATTGGTGTTTTGATTAAAATGGCCTAAAGACCCCAAGACATTTCAAGCAAAACTGAAGAATGAATGGGTTGTCATTTTAAAGAAGACGAGATTTAAAAAAAAGGCATCAATTTACTTCAACCAAAATTTGAACACAACAGCAATTGTTACTGTAAGAGAGAAACAACAGTTTTGTAAACATTTGAATTGACCTATTCAGTCCCACAGAAAAAGAGCAAAGAATAATGATGAGTTTGCACTTTTTAATCAAGAAAATAAAAAGACCAGATGAGGAATTAATTAATTTAAAATACTTCCGAATGTGCACAGCACAGTTTTGATGATCTCCTGAAGGTTATCAGCGTTAAAAAAAACCAAATAAACACTGCAAGGTACCATACATGTACAACCCTCTAGCATATTCATGTTGTTAACTTGATGTTGCTGTCTTGCATGCTGTTCTTATTTCTGACTTTTGTGGAATGAGAGAAATTACATATCCGAAAAAGATGGACTTCTAAAACACGCTTGCTGATTGCGTAAACACAACAGACTAATTGATACTCAAAGTTGCTCAAGAGCTAAAACTTTTGATTTGGTAAGCTGTTTCGAATTGCCAAAACAAACTTTGTTTTGTACAGATTTTGTTCAAAATTATGTTGATGATGTATATAGCAGGAGTTTCAGCCTCAGTATTCTCAAGGCAAAGTTCATTCTCGTTCCTCAAGAAGTTCAAAGCGCTCTCAAATCTCACTTTTCATAAACACTGTAATGTGGAATATGTTGTGTTGTGAGAGCATGTGCTGCTCATTTTCCACTTAATAACAAAGGGGCATGAAACAAATATGACAACTGGCGAATAAGCAGTTAAGAAAGTATCTGATCATAATGTTGCTACAGTACATTCACTCACTCGTCACATCACAATACTACAATAGATTAGAGTAAACAGCTTTATAATATTAAGCATAAAAAACTGCTCATGTTTGCTTTCTGATGATCAATTTCCACTATAAAGCAGCTTTTTAGTTTACTTTGAACAAGAAATTAACAGAAGACGTCAAGGAACGTGGAGCTTTTAAAATAATCAGCATTATCGTTCAAATGTGTTTACAGCTGGAGCAGACCTTTCTAGAAACTTTGAGAAGATGTTTTAAACTTCTGATTTACTTTGACATTGGGCTACACCAGTTGGTGCTTTGTACTTTGATTTAGCTTGGAGTATATTTGGCTCTTAGATGAGTGACTTTTAAAGAGAAGTTTAGTATTTATGACTAAATGGCTAAATATTAATAATAAACTTTAATGTCGATCTTTTGTTTCAGGAATATCAGCATTTGCACTTGCTGCGTTGGTGTTACCGGAGAGTTACCCGTATTACCTTGATCTGATTCACTCCTTGACCTTTGGGCCCCAGTTTCTTGCTTTCAGCAAATTTGCTCTTGCTTTCCCAGTGGTTTACCACACTTTCAATGGCATCCGTCATCTGGTACAACACACACACACATGCACACAAATGAATAAGTGAATGAATGAGCACAGTATATTCAGACAATCTATCTGACAATGATTAATGATGACCTCTGAGTGTGAAATTAAGACTACAGTTCAAAAGTTTGTGGTCAGATTATTAGAAAGTAATAAATGTGCATTAAAGGATGCATTAAATTGATCTAGGGAATTATCAAAGAAATGTTAATTTTCTCAGCAAACGTTGATAATTAGCTTATTCAGCTTGTCTTGTACTTAATTTGATTACCTTTGGTGAATTTATTTCTATATTTTCTTTCAGGCATGGGATGCTGGGAAGGGTTTTAAGATTCCTGAAGTCTATCGTTCTGGCTACGTTGTCCTTGGTCTGACTGTCCTCACATCCATTGCTCTGGCTGCCATGTAGAGCCATGAGACACACACACAAATGAAGACATTTAAGTAATGGGAGCTGGGTTTTTAGGTTCATCTGTTCTTGAAATGATCTGTAAGGACAAAAATCATTAATATAATAAAATACACATCTTAATAAAACCAGAGAAAGCATCTGCTCTGCTTTTTTTCTGTTATCAGCTATAGATAAAAAGGAGTGCCTAGCGTTTGTAATGCACTAAAACAACCATATTGGAAACTAATCTGTTTTCCTTGTTTTAATGTGTCACTGCATTATTTATTGCAATATAGTATTTCCAAAGCTGCTGACCTGTGCTTGATTTACTTCAGTTTTTAATTTAACCAATCCGACCTCCTCATTTTAAACAACAGAAACAGTCCGCCAATCAGCAATCTGGACAATAACTGACACTCTTGTGCACTTGTGTGATTTATTTCTCTTCACTCAATAGTTTGCAGCTAAACAATACTGTTTTAAGATAATGCAATTCATCAGGACAGTATGGTGATGTTTCAGAGTAGCTACTAAAATTGGGAGCACGATTAGAATCTGCTTAGTATTTTAAATAAACCCAAATGCTGAAGTCTGGTTAAATTACACACCTCAAATCGTGTGCACCTGAATGATAATGTCATGGATGGCTGTGGGCTTTTTTCATTTAAATGGTAATGTCGTAAAATGGATTGGGTTGGATTACAGACTACACGTAATCACTGGACTGGGTGTTTATTGAAAAACTCCATCCTGGAGTCCTAATGCACCTGTTCTATCATCATTTCCTGTCCTCTTCACTACATACAAACTGGGGCTAAGCAATATATCTGCGTTTGAAACTAGAAGGCAAGCCTTGACACTCGTGGTCAAGAAAAAGATAGCAAATTGTGTTACATGTCATTAATCAGGTTGGTTTAGTGTAGAGGTTTGCTTGGGATGCTCTGGAAATATGAGAAAACTACATTTACCAAATGTAATGTTTCATTCTGCTTTAAGACTCTATTAATGAGATTAGTTGTGAAATGTAATGTTATGTGTATTTAAATAGGGCATTTATTGTGTACGGCCATACACCCAAAGCGCTTTACAATCACCACCAGTTTATGATATATATTTTTTGTTATTGTTTACTTTGGCTAGACATTAAAAATATTTAATATTTTCTCACTCTTGTTTTTCATTAATTTATTTTTATTGTAAGTATTAAGATTTAATTGCTTATTTAATTGAATTTCACTTTCTATTGTTGCCTGTGGAGTCGTAAGGCACTATTCTCAAACAAAGTACCTTTGTTGCTATATTTCGATAAGTGCTATATATTATGAACTGCATGTTTTTTTTCTCTTCAGGTTTATACAGGATGTAAAAGCTACAAATGTAATGCAAAGTAAGTTTCCTAATTTATTTCATACTGGTAAACACCATTACTAAATTATACTTAATGAATTCTCACAATAAAAGTATATTTCTGAATAAAAATGCCTTGCATGTTTCTCCTCAAACTGTATTTGTTTTCTAGCATGTGCACCGTCGTAGCTGAACGATTGAATGGGTCAAAAACCCATATAAAGTGATATCTACAGCTAATTCTGTAGTAATAAACCTACCCTTTTAAACAAGATGATAAATTAAGCGCGGTTATAAAGAAAAAACTGAGTGTTAATGTTAAGTTCATCTTCATTTCTCGATATATTTTGACTCATTTTACATATTTTGTCGAAAGCAGAAGAAAAGTAAAACCCCTTGGAATAATTTGAGTGTTTGAGGCGTCGACTAAATAACATATAATGGCGTTATATTGTTTTGCTAGATATTCTTCTCGCTTTTTAAACCGCTGACTAAAATAAAGCGTGCTTATTATTGAAGCGCAGGGCGGCAGTCCGCCATTGCCGCACGACGTCACGAGGAGAGGAAAGCGCGCGTGCCCCCTAGCGACAAATGACGCAATTACAGCATTAAACTGGTCCTGATGCTGCGGGATGCGATAGAGCTGATGCACAATATGACCTCGCTTTACGCTGCATCATGTGGCTCAGTCTCTGTGGCGCAATGGAATAGCGCGCTGGACTTCTAATCCAGAGGCTCCGGGTTCGAGTCCCGGCAGAGATGAGTCGCAGATGACGCCATTAGGGGTGATGGCTTCTTTTTATGCCTTAATAAGTCTTGCGAGGCACAGTCTCCCTTAATCGCAGAGGATGCAGTGCATAGTGAATGAACCACTCTTGTGTATGAGCAGCAATAAACCACCTTTGGTCAGAGAAAGATTTTCCCCAATCCCCACAGTTAATTAAAAAGAAGATCGCAGTTTTATAAAGAGAGTTCAATGATTTGATATCTTGCAGGGTATTCTTTTTATCCTACGTTTCTAATACAGTAAAATATCAGTTTATGGAGATGCAATGCTTATTGCCTTTTTTAATGAAGGAATTTACTTTTTTATATGAACACCATCGAGAGTCTTCTGTTTTTATAAATCATATGTCTCTATATTGTTTTCAAATTTAAAAATAACCATCGTTTAGTGACTTACACACAAAATTATATCCTACAATCTTTAAAAAATGCACAATACTGAATAAAGAAGGATTTCTTATAAAAGAATTCATGAGTAATAATAATAATACATCTTTGTTTTGATCTTTGCACAGCTGTAGGTTGTGTTGAATTGTAGAATGTAGAATGAATGAAAATGTCTGTTAAATTATGAACAATGTCTCGGTAAATTATTCCTGGTACATTATTATTTTGCTAGTATTCTCTTAAGATACAGTGCATAATAATGCATATTGTTCATAGGATGCAATACATATTGCATTTCTGTGAATGAAACCTCCAGTGCATATAAGACCTCTTCATTATTTCAGTTTAAAAGCCTCTGTGTGACTGTTTCCACCTTTAAAGGGGCCATATGTAAGATCTTTTTGCATATTAATCACTTTTTTTTATTGCCGCATGAAACATTTGTGTATAATGTTCAGGATGATGCCAAAAGAGAGCTATTGTGTCTTTCACAGAAGACGATTGATTCAAACTAATGTCTTACATTACCAGATACAATATATCAATCCAAACATATACAATAACTTGACTTAGTTGATCATTTGGTATCAGAAGTGGCTTATAAAAGGAAAGGGCTCTAGATTATGGTTATTTCACCAAAATAAAATATGATCATGCTTTGATTTTTAATTATTTAATTAGGATAGTAAGGTCTGACTTTGCTTAGACAAAAGTCTTGTCACTTAACAGAAATAATGTACAGCATAGAATATAAAGTCATGGTGCAGTGGAAAAAGAATTAATATTGTGTATGACTCCCATGAGCTTGGAGGACTGCATACATACATCTCAGCAATGACTCAAATAACTTATTAATAAAGTCATCTGGAATGGCAAAGAAAGCGTTCTTGCAGGACTCCCATAGTTAGATTCTTTGGATTCATCTTCAATGCCTTCTCCTTCATCTTACCCCAGACATGCTCAATAATGTTCATGTCTGGTGACTGAGCTGGCCAATGCAATAGCACCTTGACCTTCTTTGATGTCAGGAACTTTTCGATGAGGAGGCTGAAGTGTGAGGAGGAGCACTATCCTGATGATGAATTTACCCTCTCCTGTGATTTGTGATGTAATGAGCAGCACAAATGACTTGATACCTCAGGCTGTTGATGTTGCCATCCACTCTGCAGATCTCTCCATAGTGAATGTAACCCCAAACCATGATTTTTCCCTCACCAAACGTGACTGATTTCTGTGAGAATCTTTGGTCCATGCATGTTCCAATTGGTCTTTTGCAGTATCTGTGATGATTGGGATGCAGATTAACAGATTCATCATCGTAAAAAAAAAAAAAACCTTCTGCCACTTTTCAAATTGATCAGCTAGAAGTCAAGTCATTATTTGTTGCTCTTACAACTGGGATCAACAACAAGATTTTTGTCAGGTAGACCAGACAGACAGACAGACAGACAGACAGACAGACAGACAGACAGACAGACAGACAGACAGACAGACAGACAGACAGACAGATAGATAGATAGATAGATAGATAGATAGATTATATCTCTATCTATCTATATATATGTGTGTGTTTGAGTGTGTGTCGATCAAAAATGTTCTTAATTTCGATTTAATTTTTAAATCGCTGTAATTTTTTTATGTTTTTTTTTAAAGGTAAGAGAGAGAGAAAGTGGACAGAGAATACTATTTTAAAGCCTCTTTTAACCAAAGGGGGAAAAATACTTGTCATGAGTATATGAGGCATTGATTGACATTACATGTGCAAGCATGAGCAATATGTTTCTGGCTGCAGTTCACTTTATATCCATCACTAATAACAGTGATTGCTCAGTTCTATAGCCCCTTCAAATAAAAAGAAAATTACAGCTTTAAGAAGAGAAAAGCAGTCGTTCAGAGATGCGCAATACCGCTTTATCCTACATTTCGCATACAGTAAAAAATGCCATTTTTCTTTTTAATGCATTCTTGTCCCCTTTGCCCTCTCAAATCAGTTCAGTTGTAATATACTTGTCTGTGGCCTTGCCAATAAAGTCCCTCTAACGTGAAGAGAATTACCCTGAATTGCACTGGCCAGAGAGAGAGAGAGAGAGAGAGAGAGAGAGAAAGAATGAGAGGCTGCCAGAGAGATGGAGAGAGACATCAGTGTCCTATTGATTTTCCAGCGAATGGTGTGATTGGCTCTTCCTGGTCATTATGGCACAGAAATAGAGAGGAATCTCACCTCGGCACTACCTGATCAAACTCTACGGGAAGTCCTCTTCCAGGAAACACCTCCTCGTGCCTATTTGAAACCAAGGTGCGAATTTTCAACCAGAGACTTTCCTGGTCATTCATTTATCCACTTTGAGCTCATTTTCATGCTCTCATCTGCCCACATGAGGCAATTTCACCAGCACCATCCATCCTGCTTTGAGATTCTATCTACAATTTTGCAATTCATACGTGATTCTGGCCCATCCAGGCTTGTTCATCTACCTCTTTTCCTCCTCTCCACAGGAGACTGGATATTAGAGAGAGAGAGAGAGAGAGACAGAGAGAGAGAGAGAGAGCGAGCGACGAGAGCTCATTTTAATGCAGTGTTTGATTTTAGATGTTCAGCAAGTTATTACGCTGATAATTGAGACGCTCTGCTCATCTCATTCCCATCTCTCTGCCTTCCTCTTGCCCCTCCTGGGCCGATGGGAAACTCGTGTGAGTGATTGTGTGTGTGTTTCAGTGCTTCTGGACACTCGCACGTCGAAGAAAAAGCATTGCGCAGGTCACAGGCGAGCGCGCTCGACCGCGTGGACTGTCACAGCTCTGCGGATGATGACGTCAGCATCTCTATTAAATGAGCAAATGGCCTCGGGCTCTGTTTCCAAACACTCGAGAAACTGAGGGACCGCACTTCGCAGACTCAGATATATAGTTGTCTAAATATATCGACGCGCAATGATGTAATGCGGGTGCTTTCTGGGAATACGCCGGAACGCTCGCAGTACAGTCTCCTGACCAGTAGATGTAACTACTGTTTCATCCGTATCAGTGTGATGGAGATGTCCGCTCGCGAGCCGGCCTGATAACACTACAAACATACTGTATCTTTTATATTTGTTTACCGCATAAAGAGATTAATTTTCACCGTCTAATCTGTATCATGGTTTATTCGCTCCGTGAAATGAATAAGAGCCGACGGACTGTGGGATGGTGGTGGCATTAAACAACACAAGTGTATATGTAGTGATTTGGGGCCGGAAGTGTCCCGCCCCGACGCTCCGGTTGGCTGCTCGAGCCTCCGCCACGGTGACCGAGTCGCTGCTCTCTCGGGGTATCTGCCTCTCGTGCAGTCGTCCATGTTTAACCCCGCGCGTCCCCCGCACCGCACAGCGAGTAATCCGCGTGCAGAACTAATCCTTAAATCCTCTCGCGAGTCGCAACGCCCTCCCCTCCTCCCATGCTCTCCAGCCGGCGGGTCTCCAGAGGCCGGCGCGCGCGCGATGGGACTCAATATTCACAAGACCACACCTCGCGCCGCCACCAGCCTGCACAAGCGGGAACCTCAAGAAAACACTGTCCCGACCTGCTCACCATCACCCCCAAATTTAATTTGGTTGTATAGAGAATGTGGAAAATGCTTTTAGTAAAAGTCACATTATTTTCGTGACCCTCGAGCTTTTAAAAATATGCTAATGAGGCTGAAATATGCTAGAATAATTATTGAAGTATTATGACAGTTAAGACAAAGACTTTTTGTAGTTCCCATGACTTTCATTAATGAAAACCGGGATATTGTATACATTTTGTAAAATAAATATATTTAAATTTTAATTATCAGTAGTTTCCTTTTTCTTGTCTATTTTATAGTTATATATTCTGAGAATGCTAGCAGTTCATTCATTTATTCACTAACTCACTCACTCATGCACTCATTCATTCATTGTTCTTGGTTATGGGTTGTAATATGTGTTTTTTAAGCCAACACAGGGTAATACTCACTGTTTTTTTTTAACCAAATAGGCTAGTGTTTAAACTAATTTAATGTACAATTTATTTATGTTTATCTTAACAACACTAATTCATTTATAACGCTTTTATCATTTGTAATTTTGTTTTTGTAAACGTTTAGTTTAGCTGCGTAAAGCCTATACTAAATACATTTGTGACCAATTCGACCATAACCACTTTAACTAGGTAAATAAATGCGTTGTATAAATAGGTATTTTACAGAATATAATGATTGTTATTAACTGTTTTAGTTTATTATGTCATGATTAATGCTTATTTGTTATTTTGACTTTTTATTCAAGAAATTATGAATGAAATACACTGTTAATATTACAATAAAGAAGTTATATTAGAATAATAGAACGAAGTTTCGTGAGATCACTGTAAAAACCGACTTTGCCATTCACTTTATGCAGGATAATGTTATAAACAACACCAATTTATAACAACAACAACAACAACAACATAATAATAATAATAATAATAATAATAATAATAATAATTCTCTCCCAGTCTGTAGCTATGGTCTGGTCCTGTTATCCAAATGGTACGGCCAAATCGTATTAAAATCCCCACCCCTCCCCCTCCACCCCTCGCCTGCCCCCTCCCTCTCTCCCTCCCTCTCTTCCTCTCCCTCCCTTTCTCCGTGCTTTCAGACAGACTGTTTTGCTGCAGTGAACGGTAGCCGTGGAGAGAGGAAAAGGCAAGAAAAACAAGAAGACAGCGGAGGGCGGAACGAGAACCAAGACAGACAGATCCATTGGGACCTTAGCGTGAGCGCCAGCAGGCACAGACGCTTCCAACACTCCTGAACCGACGGAGCCATCGGGCATCACGAGGAGCGCTTATATCGGTGAGTATCTTAATCTGCCCTCCTTTTGAGCTCACAGACACGCAGGGGCATTATTGTCGTTGGCGTCCAGGCGCTCGTACGGAAGGGGTGGGGGTGTGGGGGGGACACCTGTCAGGTTTGTAAATAGGGACACGCTCGTGCTCTGGAATGCGCCTGCATCCGCGCGCGCGCGCGCGCCAGGCGCACCGGGAACGAACCCATTCTGCGAGCTCGGAGGTGTAAAACTATGAGCGCTGATGGTAAAGTGTGCTTAGGCTACTGTTAATGCGCTGGTGCTCGCTTTGCCCCTCGCGTTTCCCCTCCCCTCCCTCCACCAGCATCCCTGCCGCTCCTTCTGCATTCAGCGAGCTCGGACTGTGTGCACCTGCCAGTTTTCCGTGGTTCGGTGGGGCGTCCCGGTTGGGACTGGTACTCAGAAGGAGGGAGGGATGGAAATAAAGAGAAGTGCAAGAAAAGAGCCGATGATGAGTGAGGGATGCTGCTGGCTCCGTCTCAGGTTGCGTGTTATAGAATTGCAGCAGGTATCATCACCTCATCCCGACGGTTTGAGATGAGGCGAGGCGTCACTGCTCCATACACACACGCGCACACACTCAGTTTGACAGCCCTCTTTTATAGTTGCACAACAATACAGAGCATCTCTCGGCGATCGGCCGCCCGCCCCGCAGGCAACGCCATGACTTGCACAGTTCACAAAGCGCACTAACAGAGAGGAATGGGCGACCTGGAGTAGTGTGTGTGTTTGTGTGTGTGCGCGCGCGTCCACGGTCGCGCTGAATCCTCAACGGGCGACAGGTGCACCTTCCCCTCGCGCGCGCAGCAGTCAGAGCGGGAGAATAATGAGAGCCGTGTTAAAGGCTACCGGGAGGCAGAACTCTACAAATCTCTATTCCTGTCAGGCTTCGCGCTCGCTTTACGTTGCATTTGTCGATTCGGACTGGTTTTCTGGGTTACCGAGTGACGACAGGAATGTTTTCGATCACTGCGTCACATCACACACAAACACACACACACACACACACACACACACACACACACACACACACACA